>BQNB010089546.1:0-25465 GCA_026074375.1 Tanacetum coccineum
CATTGAACTACAACCAAAACCAACATGCCAAAATCAAAACAAAAATTAGGAAAATAAAATCGTCAGATGGGTGGCCCCTTTAGCTCTTAAAGGGCGCCCCCCTTAGTGATAAGGAGGCCGACCACGCACATAGGGGGACCGGCCATCTGACAGTAATTTTTTTCTCTTAAATCTGTGTCTAGGATTCTATTTTTCATACCATCAAAGATTGGGAATTTCTCAAAAGTTAGTTTTTCTTTTATACAAAATTGCTTATTAGTAAATACTTACAAACCTTGGTTTTGCCAAGACTTAAGCTTCAAAACTTATATATATATATATATATATACATCCAAGTCCCAATCTATTTCTCAAAAATCTTTCTCACGACTAGGAGTTCATGAAAATCTATTTTCATACATTGTTGAGATATGCTAAAAACATTTTTCATTCATGCATAATGATCTCACACTTGTTGCCGGAATATATAATCCAATATATATTTTCTGACACTCTTGATTGAGCAAAATTAAATCAAGGAGCACTTGAATTATTTCTAAGGTTTTTATTTTAGAGTCGAAATAATCGTTACTCCACATTTGTCGCATTTAGGCGCACAATAGGATTATAAATACAAACACAAGTCTCATGTGATGTGTTTACGACCTACTTCTCTTGTTTAAGAAATTTTATGAAGTACTAATCTTAGGAGCATTACAACTATTAGTTAATACTACAATTTATATGCTCTTCATTATAGATTTTTTAATTGCCTCTTTGCATGCTTATTCATATATTCTTGCTTGCTAAATGTTATGTGAATTAGTCTTGATTGCTATAAAAATTAGGACTTCCTGCAAAATAGCCACAAAACAGTCCACCCTTTACCATTTCCTGCAAGAAAACAAAAACCTGGACATCTTGGACATTTCCAGGTGGCGGCCTCCTTTGCTCAAAGGGGCAGCCCCCTTAGTGATAAGGGGGCCGGCCATATAGATAAAGGGGCCGGCTATCTGATGCACGGTTTTTACTGTTTCTTTCTGCTTTTTGACCCTCTTTCACCTAGACTCAGCTATAATTTCCCAGAACTTACTAACATTTGCTAGACTTGTTTTCTAACAATGTCCATCCATCCTTAACTACATTATCTTCCTAGTATAAATCAATCCTCATCCTCACCATAGTCACCACATTCATCTTGTCTTCTCCAATGTCTTCCCCTCACAAACCTTTACCCAAACCTTCAAAGGTAGCCAAAATATCCTTAAGACCCATATGGAGAAAGAAGTTGAACTATTGTAACACATCCAATGAGGTTGATGTTAACTTACCTACACCAATGCCCAAACCACAATTTCCTCTCAAAGAACCATCATAAGAAAACCCTCCTACTACTCATTCAAACCATGATTCACTACAATCTCACTCACTTCAACTTGGTGACATTAATGTTGGACAAGCTCTCATTCCACCACAAAGTGCAAATCAAACTCAACTCACACAACCCTCATTTCCTCACTTACTCATCAATCCACATGTTGCTAGTGTACTTCATGCTCAAACTCCATCCTCACCTCAAGGTGACAACCAAACTCAATCTCCACCACCTCCATTACCAAGTAGAGAAATGCTCATTGATGACATTAATCAACTCCAAGACTTATCAAACCTTCTAGCCATGCATCTTTCCCAACGTAACACTCTCTCATCACCCTATTCTCTAAACTTTCCCACACCCTCAAATTAAATCAAGTTGAACAACATGTTGGCTATTGTCCTTGTTGCATCTTTAACCAAAAACAATTCCTAACCTTGAGTGAAGATCTCTTGAATTTCTCCTCACTCGTCCACAACCACCAATCCAAGTCCAACGAGACTACCCTCCAACAACCACCTTCGCTCCAAACTCTCCACCAACAACCAACTAAGCATATTACGTGCTTACCTTTTCTCGTTTTCAAATAAATGTCCAACCCACTCCTTTTGCAAGCAAGTCCAATTGTTTCCTGTATCAATCTAGGCAAATTAAGACCTTTGTAGTTTCTATTTATGTAGAATGTACTATTATGCTTCAAGCAGAATATATAGATTTGATGAATGCATGATGTATGATTATGTTTTAAACACAATTTCTATGATTCAATAAATGACCTTTTGTTTGATTTTTCTTTATACTTTTATATCTTATATTTTCTTAATATATATTTGTGATGGTTGGTTTGTACAAATAACTTGACACTTGTCAAACACTATTGATATGTTTAATTATTTTTCCTTTGTACTTTGCTATATGTTAGAAATCGTTGTCCTGTTCTTCTAACTTGTTTTTGTAGCAAAGATACCATAGCTCGATTCCTTGGTGCCCTCGAACGAAATGGAGCACACAACAAGGGGGAGCATTTATTCCGTCGATTTTACGCGTAATCATCGACGAAGCCTTTTTGATTTGATGAGGTGTCATTTTATACACTTTTTCGGGGTCGTTTAACCTTCAAAATCGTGTGTTTATGCCCAAAATAGGTACTTAATCGTTCCTTTTCAGGTATTTCTCATTTATAAGACATTTGGATGAATTACACGTGACTTGAGCTCATTTGGAGAAGAAACGAACGAGATTACAAACAAACACCAAGACTTTTAAAGATTTGTGCTCACAGAGCCTGGAGACGGCGTCACCAGCTATACACGACGCCGTCATAACTCATCAAGTGACGGCGTCACATCTTTCATGACGGCGTCAGCCCGCACCGACTCAAACGCAGATCTAGAAGATTCATTTTACGACGGCGTCACGACTAAAACCGCGTCGATTTTCCTATATATACAAACCCGAATTTAGGGTTTTGAGGGTGTAACTTTAGAATAAAAAGAGGGTACGAACCCTAGTTCGTTTAGCAGCTTTAGGAGACGATTTTAGGGCCTAAAAACCCTATTGTACTTCTTCCAATTCATGTTTTAATCAAGTAAGGTTTACTTAATCATTCAATATGTCTATGTGTTGTTTGATCTATTGTTCTTGCTTTATCTTTAACATGCTTGGCTAAACTATTTATTGTGTTTATTTATGATTGTATGAAACCTAGAATGTAGATCTTAGTGATGTTGCTTCTTGTGATGGATGTGCACGTTAGGTCTTAGAAAACCAGCTTTCTGTCTATAATTGTTGTTGATATGTCTAGGGAAACGTAATTGTGTAGAAAGGATACCATCGGGTAACAGTCTTCATACTACCTTGCCCCTTAATATGGTTGATCCACTTTTAATGTATTTTACATGCACTTAGTAAACTCCTAGGGGCCGCATAATAGTGTTCATACTACCTTGCATGTGCGTTGCTCTAGCGGCATACTAAGTAGACGACGAGTTCGTGTAATTCGTTCATGCTTTAGGAAATAGTTACACAGATCATCACAAGGGTGACAAGGCAACAACACTAGGAGAAGCAATCTAGGGACTAATACATGATTAAATAGACACAATCTTTTATCTTATTGTTATCACCACTAGCGTAGATTTATATTTAGTTTATTAGCTAAAACCAACCAATCTCTCAAACATATGATTTACTTGCTTTCCATAAAATACAAAAATACAAAAAGAATCTTCCCTCAACCCTTAGAATTCTGTTAGACCGTGATCAAGCCTTCCTAACCTATTCCTCGAGTGAACGATAAACAACCCCGAGTCTTGCCTATACTACACTACAACGATTAGGTGCACTGCCTAGTGAGTTATAAAACTTCTCGTGTAGAAGTCCTACGACGACCGCACATTAAGTTTTTGGCGTCGCCGCCTGGGGAATAGTTAGGTATTGAGCATAGTTTAGCTTAGTTCTACTCGCTTGAATCCTTTCAAGTGAGAATTTAATTCCCGCACATTAGCTTTCTTGTAGTCTATCTTTTCTTCGTGTTATCTGTTTCGTAACCCATTCTCGTCAACCACCATGGGAGACGAGAATCCTATCCGTACTCTAGGAGATTACTCCAAACCAAGCCACGAGGGCTATAGGAACACCATCGAGCTCCCCGCAAGGAACAACATGGCACCTCTTTGATCCGACACCATCCGGTTGGTGCAAAACGGATGCTCATTCTACGGACTTCGGTCTGAGGATCCAAATCAACATCTCAAGGACTTTCTTAAACTTGTGGACTCACTTGACCTTGACGGTGAAAATAGGGAAAGAACGCGCCTGCGTTTATTTCAATTTTCCCTACGCGATCAAGCTAGCAACTGGCTTGAACGCCTTCCAACAGGATCCATCTCCACATGGGAGGATCTTACTACCCGATTCCTTGCTCAATTCTTTCCACCGGGAAGGACCGCAAGACTCCGCAATGATATCCTGATGTTCCAATAACATCATGGAGAATCTTTATCCGAAGCATGGACTCGTTTCAAGAACTTACTTCAAAAAGTCCCTCATCATGTCATAGACCTTTGGCTTCAAGTCCAAATCTTTTATGACCATGTCAATCTCGTCACGAGACGAACCATTGACCAATCGGCCGGTGGTAAGCTTCGTGACCTCAACGCCGAAGAATCCTGGGCATTATTAGAGGACCCCGCCCTCTATGAAAACGAAAGTTGGAACGACCCAAAGGATTTCACTAAGCTTGTCAAGGCAATCGCATTGCCTTAAGATGTCCCGAGTACATCCGACCGCCGTCTAATTGAGCTTGAAAATCAAGTCCAATGCTTGATGGAAGCTCATCTTGCTCCGACACAACCTACCCAGGTGAATAAAATCACTACCCCGTGTGAAATCTGCAGTGGTCCCCACGACACTCAGTATTGCATGGAAAATCCCGAGCAAGCTTCTGTTGACTACACGTCCTCGCGTATAAATGAAGTGGGAGGTAAGAGATTCACTCCAAACCATGGACCAAGAAACTTCAATGATGCCACCAACACCTGGAAGGAGAAACCAAACTTCAACTGGGCACATACCCAAACCTTCATTAGCCCACAAGGCGAATCAGTATTTGTCCATTCCTCTAGCTATCAAATGAAGCTTAAAAAGGCATTACTTGATTTCGACTCCAACCATAAGAAGAGGTTATCTCACTTAAAAACCCAACTCGAACAACAACAGGACGATATGATTGGAAAGATTAACCTCCTTTGGAAAACGGTTTCGGAGAAACTCAATAATGTGTCTACCCTAGAAAATGCAGGAAATTCCATGGCTCCCAAAAGCATCGCAGCAATCAGCCATGATGAAAGGGAGGAACTCAGGAAAAAAGGAATCAAAAGCCCATCAAAGTTGCTCTCCCCGAAATATCTCTCTCCCGCATCCATAAAAGAACTAAACAAAAATCCGTCAGCCCCAAAACGCGTTCATTTTGTCAATTCAATCATCATTCTCAATACAGACAGCGACACGGAAGAGGAAGATACCTCTTCTACCAACGCACACGAACACGAACTTGGTGAAGAAGTGAAGGAGCATGACAAGAAGGATAATGAAATAGAAACCGACATGGAGGTGGAAGAGGTGATCAAAGAAGATGAAAGTGAATTCGAGACTGATGAGGAAGTTGAAGAAATACTCGAAGAGGAGGAAGATGACGAAGATGGGGAAAACTTTAACTCATTCCCAACTATGGAGGAATTAACACATCATGAGTGGCTATTAAAGAATCCTCGACCTCCGTGGGTAAAAGCAAAGATAAGAGCCGGAAGCCCGAACAACATCAAAATTTCCTGCATGGTCGGTCACTTCTTCAAGAGACACGCTTACATAGACCTTGAATCGCCAATCAATATCATGTCTAGGCGTCAATATAATTAGATCATGACTTATGGGCTTAGATCAAGGCAGAAACCTTCAAACCCCAATAAAACTAGCAACTTTGTAGGAAGAATAAGAGGCCTAAAGATTTTCATAGGAAGCTTCGCCTACGAATGCGACTTTATGATATTAGAAGATACCACTAGCATTATCGATCACCACCTTGGAGAAATGGTTTTTGGAAGGCCCTTTATTGAGGAAACCGGCCTTGTCTACAATAAAGAAGAAGGATCGGTCATGTTCAAACAAGATGATGAGAAAATCACATTCAAAATGCCTCACACCATGAAGATATTCGAACAAACAAGACTTATGGGTTTAAGCACCGATTCCATACCCCCGTCCGCCTATGAAGAAAACTTTGGACACGGAAGGACGCACTACTATCAAAGCTTACTTATCAGAGATGAATACAAGCAAGACGAAGGTGATAGGAGGGGAATTAGGCATTTAATGATGTTAGAAAAATAAATGATGGATAACAAAGGAGAAGTCACGTAAGGGCATGTGACTTCGAGTCTAGCTACAAGACTCATTAATAAAGAAAAGCGCTTCTTGGGAGGCAACCCAAATTTACTTTTCCCGCATATTAGGAGTGTCATGTGTGTTTTATTCTTCATAATTTGTTTTATGTTTGAACTATCTTGTAATCATGCTTTGCATTGTCTTTAACCTCTTAATTTCAATCAAAGGTATTTTGCAAACAATAAGTGTAAGGGAATTTATCCGGCTTTTGAGCCAAATTCAAACATGTTCAATGAATTGTTTAGATTAATTCGCGTCAATTTTGAGTCATATGATTGAATTGTTAAATCTTATGTTTTGTACAACTATTTATACAAGAATTAAGTTAAGGAATCAAGTGCAGGAAATTTTTCATCAAAAACAAAAATTTCGTTTTCACAGACTGTGGAGACGGCTTCACGATTAACATGCGACGCCGTCACCACGACACCTGTGACGGGGTCACCACAACCCCGACGACGTCAAACGCCCAGGTTCAGAAAACTTAAAAGTTTTAATTATTTTTGAAAATAAAACTTGCACGACATTTAATATAGGTATTATTCTATCGAGTCGAACCCTAAATTCATATTGTATATTTGGTAAAACGCACGTTTTATGCTTGGTATAGTTGTCTTGTCTTTGATTACAGGTTATATTTGATGAGGAGAAGCTTGGAAGTTCTTAGGAAGTTTTATTGGATGATTCTCGAAGGACGATTTAACCAGTTATCGCATGTTTCTTCTCCATTATTGAGTAAACTAGGGGAGTACTAGTTTCTTTTCCTTGTTTTCTTTTCCCTTTATTCGTTTTAACGGGTACTTTCAAGAGCATTTAGGATATGAACAACTTAAGTGTAGGGGGAAAATAAGCCTTAGAAACTATTCTTTCATTTGTCATTTGCTTTGTCCTTAAAAAGATGGGTAATATATCGAAACATAGCATAAAAGGGTGATTTTTACCAAAATTTAATTTTTTTACGACACATACCAACGAAAACCGAGTATTATTAGCGTCCCATGGATAGGAATTTATATGACTAGCACAAAAACCCTCAAAATTCCACCCCCACAATGTGAGGTTCGCCCTTAGATATAATACCTTTAGCTTGTTCGAGTTAAGGTGAGTAGAGCAATCATGTGGTCCTATTCCGTCGTTACAGGATGTGTATGCGTGGTTTTGTCGCCTTCTCTAGAACAATGGTATCAGTTATTTTTAGGATTATGAGAATGAGTGTACCAGTAGTATATTAAATTCTAGAACTTGTTATTGTGATGCATCCCGAGACCGCATAGTAAGTATTAGGATTTGCTTGATAAGAGGCATTAGGATTAACCCATGTTTTAAACCTGTAATTGTTATGATGGTCACACCGATCATATAACTATCCCACACCCTTGCCATGCACTCACCTTTAGTGCAGGATACCCCTAGTACAACCCTCCGAGCCTATCCTTTTTCACGGTTCTCGTAATTTTCTGGTGGATTCCAGATTATTAATGAAGAGCATTGTCACCCTTAAACCAATCGTTACACCCAAAAAGCCTTAGCCTACCTTGTATGTACTCGCCTTTAGTACATTATTGTGTTTAACCCAAGTTAATTATTGAGTACACGGTTTCTAAGTCCTTATCCTTGTAAATACAGTTTTGGGACGATTGGGATTCATGGTAGTATTTATTTCATGGAAGAATGGGGAAGAAAAGTTAAGTCAATACCCCCATATGTTTGTCAAATGATCTCCATGTTATTTTGATCCACCTCAAATCGGGTCAATAGTTAGATTGTATATATCGAGCATGTAAAAGCTCAAGTGTAGGGGTACGTATTATAAACCCCCATGTTGTATTATGTTATTAAAAAAAAGAGAGAAAAGAAAAAGAAAGAGATTGATGTAGAGATGTGTAGAGTTTGTATATCTTCGTCCGAGTCTTGGCTTAGCAACCAAACCAAAGTGTATTCGTGTAAATAATTAGCTAACCCTTCCACTCCAAATTCACCCAAAGTCACCACCCAAATGTATCCCATCCGTTTCCGTTTCCATTATATGTTATCTTACACCTACACCCCACAACCCTTTAAAAGACCTCTTAGATAGTAATGATTAATACTTGCGCCTAAGCGGTGGAGGTTTGATCCTTTACCAAGCCTATGGTAATTTATATGCTATGACAGGTAATGAGTGTGATTTTTCGTTTCCCCCATATGTTATAATTCATTATACACCCGAGTGAAAGAGAGAATCCCAAACACTTGTGTGAGGTGCTAGTATATACTTTTCGTGCTTTTAATTACGAGGTCTAGAAGGTTGTGTTGTAGAATATTTTTAAAAAGTAGGTAAAATGACCCCTCATATTGTTATTGTCTAGGTAGAAAAGCCCATTTGCTTGAGGACAAGCAAATCCCAAGTGTAGGGGTATTTGATGAGGTGTTATTTTATACACTTTTTCGGGGTGGTTTAACCTTCAAAATCGTGTGTTTATGCCCAAAATAGGTACTTAATCGTTCTTTTTTAGGTATTTCTCATTTGGAAGACATTTAGATGAATTACACGTGACTTGGGCTCATTTGGAGAAGAAACAGACGAGATTACAAACCAACACCAAGACTCTTAAAGATTTGTGCACACAGAGCCTGGAGATGGCGTCACCGGCTATACACGACGCCGTAACAACTCATCAAGTGACAATGTCACATCTTTCATGACGGCGTCAACCCGTACCGACTCAAACGCAGATCTAGAAGATTCATTTTACGACGGCGACACGACTAAAACGCAACGCCATCGCGTCGATTTTCCTATATATACAAACCCGAATTTAGAGTTTTGATGGTGTAACTTTAGAATAAAAAGAGGGTACGAACCCTAGTTCATTTAGCAGCTTTAAGAGACGATTTTAGGGCCTAAAAACCCTATTGTACTTCTTCCAATTCATGTTTTAATCAAGTAAGGTTTACTTAATCATTCAATATGTCTATGTGTTGTTTGATCTATTGTTCTTGCTTTATCTTTAACATGCTTGGATAAACTATTTATTGTGTTTATTTATGATTGTATGAAACCTAGAATGTAGATCTTAGTGATGTTGCTTCTTGTGATGGATGTGCACTTTAAGTCTTAGAAAACCAGCTTTCTGTCTATAATTGTTGTTGATATGTCTAGGGAAACGTGATTGTGTAAAAAGGATACCATCGGGTAATAGTCTTCATACTACCTTGCCTCCTAATATGGCTGATCCACTTTTAATGTATTTTACATGCACTTAGTAAACTCCTAGGGGCCGTGTAATATATTTCATATACCTTGCATGTGCGTTTGCCTCTAGCGGCATTACTAAGTATGACGACGAGTTGTGTAATTCGTTCCAGCTTTAGGAAAAATAGTTCCCCCAAACAAAGGATCATCACAAGGATGACAAGGCAAACAAAACTTAGGAGAAGCATCTAGGGGTCACTAATTACATGATAAATAGACACAATATTTTATCTTATTGTTATCACACTAGCTGTTAGATTTATATTAGTTTATTAGACTAACCCAACCAATATCTCAAACATAACGATTTACTTGCTTTCCATAAAATACAAAAGACACAAAGATTCTCCTCCAAAACCCTTTAGAATTCTGTTAGACCCGTGATCACTACAGCCTTCCTAACCTATTCCTCAAATGTCTCGTGGAACGATAAACCTACCCAGAGTCTTGCCTATACTATCTTACAAGATTAGGTAGCACTGCCTCCATAGTGAGTTATAAAAACTTCTCGTGAGAAGTCCTTACGACGTCCGCCACATTGTTTTTGGCCGTCGCCGCATGGGAATAGTTAGGTAATGAGCATTGTTTAGCTTCAGTTCTTATCGCTTTAAATCCTTTCAAGTGAGAATTTAATTCCCGTATATTAGCTTTCTTGTAGTTTATCTTTCCTTCGTGTTATCTGTTTCGTAACCCATTCTCGTCAACCACCATGGGAGACGAGAATCCTATCCGTACTCTAGGAGATTACTCCAAACCAATCCACGAGGGCTATAAGAACACCATCGAGCTCCCCGCAAGGAACAACATGGCACCTCTTAGATCCAACACCATCCGGTTAGTGCAAAACAGATGCTCATTCCATGGACTTCGGTCCGAGGATCCAAATCAACATCTCAAGGACTTTCTTAAACTTGTGGACTCACTTGACCTTGACGAGTTGAAAATAGGGAAAGAAACGCGCCCTACGTTTATTTCTAATTTTCCCCTTACACGATCAAGCTCCAGCAACTGGCTTGAATGCTTCCAACAGGATCCATCTCCACTTGGGAGGATCTTACTACCCGATTCCTTGCTCAATTCTTTCCACCGGGAAGGACGAACAATACTCCGCAATGATTATCCTGATGTTCTTCATATACATCATGGAGAATCTTTATCTGAACAGCATGACTCTGTTTCAGAAACTTACTTCAAAATGTCCCTCTGCATCATGTCATAGACCTTTGCTTCAAAGTCCTACTACTGTTTTTTGACCCATGTCCAATCTCGTCTCGTGTGAAACCATTGACAATCGGCGGTAGGTAAGCTTCATGACCATCCAACGCCGAAGTAATCCTGGGCATTATTAGAGGGACCCCACCCTCTATGAAACGAAAGTTGGAACCACACAAGGATTTCACTAGCTTGTCAGGCAATCGCATGCCTTTAACGATGTATCGTGTACATCCGGACCGTAGTTCTAATATGAGCTTGAAAATCAAGTCCAATGCTTGATGGAAGCTCATCTTGCTCTGACACAACCTACCTAGGTGAATAAAATCACTACCCCGTGTGAAATCTATAGTGGTCCCCATGACACTCAGTATTGCATGGAAAATCCCGAGCAAGCTTCTGTTGACTACACGTCCTCACGTATAAATGAAGTGGGAGGTAAGAGATTCACTCCAAACCATGGACCAAGAAACTTCAATGATGCCACCAACACCTGGAAGGAGAAACAGAACTTAATGTGACATTCCCCAAAACCTTCATTTTTTTTATAATTTTTATTTTTTTTTTCATCCCACAGGCAAATTAGTATTTGTCCATTCCTCTAGCTATCAAATGAAGCTTAAAAAGGCATTACTTGATTTCGACTCCAACCATAAAAAGAGGTTATCTCACTTAAATACCTAACTCGAACAACAACAAGACGATATGATTGGAAAGATTAACCTCCTTTGGAAAACGGTTTCGGAGAAACTCAATAATAAACCACCCCCCCCAAAAAAAAAAAAAAAAAAAAACAAAAAAAAAACCCTAGTCATACCCTAAAAAATACAGGAAATTCCATGGCTCCCAAAAGCATCGCAGCAATCAGCCATGATGAAAGGGAGGAACTCAGGAAAAAAGGAATCAAAAGCCCATCAAAGTTGCTCTCCCCGAAATATCTCTCTCCCGCATCCATAAAAGAACTAAACAAAAATCCGTCAGCCCCAAAACGTGTTCATTTTGTCACTTCAATCATCATTCTCATTTACAAACAGGTGCATGGGAAGAGGGAAAGATACATCTTATACAAAGCACACGAACAACGAACTTGTTGTGAAGAAGTAAAGGAGCATGACAAGAAGGATAATGAAATAGAAACTGACATGGAGGTGGAAGAGGTGATCAAAGAAGAAGAAAGTGAATTTGAGACTGACGAGGAAGTTGAAGAAATAATCAAAGAGGAGGAAGATGACGAAGATGATAAAAACTTTAACTTATTCCTAACGATGGAGGAGTTAACACATAATGAATGGCTATTAAAGAATCCTTGACCTCCGTGGGTAAAAGCAAAGATAAAGGTCGAAAGCCCAAACAACATCAAAATTTCTAGCATGGTCGGACACTTATTCAAGAGACACTCTTACATAGACCTAGAATTGCCATTCAATATCATGTTTAGGCGTCAATATAATCAGATCATGACTTATGGGCTTAAATCAAGGCAGAAACTGTTAAACCCTAATAAAATTAGTAACTTTGTAGGAAGAATAAGAGGCCTAAAGATTTTCATTAGAAGCTTCGCCTACGAATGCGACTTTATGATATTAGAAGATACCACTAGCATTATCGATCACCACCTTGGAGAAATGGTTTTTGGAAGGCCCTTCATTGAGGAAACCTGGCTTGTATACAATGAAGAAGAAAGAGCGGTCATGTTCAAACAAGATGATGAGAAAATCACATTCAAAATGCCTCACACCAATGGTTGATATGGTGAACCAAAAAGGACTTATGGGTTTAAGCCCGCATTCCATACCCCATCCGCCAATGAAGGGAACTATTTTGGACACGGAAAAGGGACGCTTACTATCAAAGCTTACTTATCAGAGATGAATACAAGCAAGACGAAGGTGATAGGAGGGGGATTAGGCATTTAATGATGTTAGAAAAATAAATGATGGATAACAAAGGAGAAGTCACGTAAGGGCATGTGACTTTGAGTGTAGCTACAAGACTCATTAATAAAGAAAAGCGCTTCTTAGAAGGCGACCCAAATTTACTTTTCCCGCATATTAGGAGTGTCATGTGTGTTTTATTCTTCCTAATTTGTTTTATGTTTGAACTATCTTGTAATCATGCTTTGCATTGTCTTTAACCTCTTAATTTCTATCAAAGGTATTTTGTAAACAATAGTGTAAGGGAATTTATCCGTTTTTGAGCCAAATTCAAAAATGTTCCTTGTATTGTTTAGTTTAATTCACGGTCAATTTGGTTCATATGGATTGAATTGTTAAATCTTATGTTTTGTACATCTATTTATACAAGAATTAAGTTATGAAATCAAGTGCAGGAAATTTTTCATCAAAAATAAAAATTTCGTTTTCACAGATTGTGGAGACGGCGTCACGATTAACATGCGACGCCGTCACCACGACACCTGTTACAGGGTCACCACAACCCTGACGGCGTAAAACGCCCAGGTTTAGAGAACTTAAAAGTTTTAATTATTTTTGAAAATAAAACTTGCACGACATTTAATATATGTATTATTCTATTGAGTCGAACCCTAAATTCATATTGTATATTTGGTAAAAAAAGCACGTTTTTATGCTTGTTATAAGTTGTCTTGTTTGATTACAGGTTTATATTTTGATGAGGTGATGCTTGGAAGTTTCTTAGGAAGTTTTATTGGATGATTTCTCCGTAAAGGACTATTTAACCAAGTTATCGCCATGTTTTATTTCTCCATTTTTGAGTAAACGAGGGGAGAGTACTAGTTTCACTTTTCCTGTTTTCTTTCCCTTATTCATCTTTAAAGCGTAATTCTAGAGAGTTTAGGGATAATGTTCAACTTAAGTGTAGGGGGGAAAGAAGCTTAGAAAAACTCTTTCTTTCATTTGTCATTGCTTTGTCCTTAAAAGATCGGTATTTATCCGAAACCATAGAATAAAGGGTGAATTTTTACCAATAATTTTTTTACGGACACTACCAACGAAAACCGAGTATTCATTGCCTCCCATGGATAGGAATTTATTATGACTAGCAAAAAACCTCAAAATTTCACCCCGCACAATGTGAGGTTCGCCCTTAGATATATTACCATTTAGCTTGTTCGATATTTAAGGGATACGTGAAAGCAATCATGTGTGTCTATTCTGTCGTTTTTTAACGGATGTGTTTATGCGTGTTTTGTACGCCTTTTCTAGAAACAATGGATCAGTTTTTTTAGGATTATGAGAGTACGTTTGTACCAATTAGTATATTTTAAAATTCTAGAAACTGTTTTAGTGTTGCATCCCAAGACCGCATAGTAAGTATTAAGGATTTGCTTGATAAGAGGTTCAGGGATTAACCCATGTTTTAATCCTATAAATGTTTTTGTATGGTCAGACCGATAAATAACTATTCCCACTCCCTTGCCCTTGCAATCACCTTTTAGTGCATGATACCTAGTACAACCCTCCGAGCCTATCCTTTTTCTTGGTTCTGTAATTTTCGGTAGTGGATTAAAAGATTATTAATGAAGGCATTGTCACCCTTAAACCATTCGTTACACCCTAAAAGGCCTTTGCCGACCTTGTATGTCTCGCCTTCTTAGTACATTATTGTGTTTAACCAAGTTAATTATTGAGTAACACGGTTTCTAAGTCTTATCCTTGTAAATACTAGTTTTTGGCTATTGGGATTCTTGGTAGTACTTCATGAAGAATGGGGAAGAAAAAGTTAAGTTAATTACCCCCATATGTTTGTCAAATGATCTCCATGTTATTTTGATCCACCTCAAATCGGGTCAATAGTTAGATTGTATATATCGAGCATGTAAAAGATCAAGTGTAGGGGTACATATTATAAACCCACATGTTGTATTGTTGTTTTTAAAAAATAAGAGAAAAGAAAAAAAGAAAGGGGGAGATTAAATGTAGTGATGTGTAGAGTTTGTATATCTTAGTCCCGAGTCTTGGCTTTGCAACCATCAACCAAAGTGTTATTCGTGCTAAATTAATTAGTATACCATTCCACTCCAAATTCACCCAAAGTCCCACCAACCCCCCTGATCCCCCCCAATTGTAATCCCATCCGTTTTTGTTTCCAATTTTATGCATCTTACACCTACACCCTCAAAACTCTTTAAAAGACCTCTTAGATAGTAATGTTAATACCTTGCGCTTCCCTAAGCGGTGGAGTTTGTTCCTTTTACCAAGGACTATGGTAAATTTATATGTTATGACAAGGGGTAATGAGTGTGATTTTCTGTTTCCCCCATATGTTATAATTCATTATACACCCGAGTGAAAAATAAAGTGACTACCAAACACTTGTGTGTGGTGTAGTATATTACTTTTCGTTGCTTTTAATTACGAGTCTAGAAGGTTTTGTTTGTGGAATATTTTTAAAAACGTAGGTAAAATGACCCTATATTGTTTTTGGTCTAGGTAGAAAAGCTTTTTTTTTCAATTTGCTTGAGGGACAAGCAAAATACCAAGTGTAGGGGTATTTGATGAGGTGTCATTTTATACACTTTTTCGGGGTCGTTTAACCTTCAAACTCGTGTGTTTATGCCCAAAATAGGTACTTAATCGTTCCTTTTCAGGTATTTCTCATTTGGAAGACATTTGGATGAATTACCATCGTGAATTGGCTCATTTGGAAGAAGAAACGGAGGCAGATTACAAAACCTAACACCCAAGCACTATTAAAGATTTGTGCTCAAGGAGCCTGGAGACGGGGCGTCAACGGCTATACACGAACGCCGTCCAAAAATCATCAAGTGTCGATGTCACATCTTTCATGACAGGCTGCCAAACTCCAGCACGGCTGCAAACGCAGATCTAGAAGATTCATTTTACGACGGCGTCACGCTAAAACGCAACGCCGTCACGTCGATTTTCCTATATATACAAACCCGAATTTAGGGTTCTGATGGTGTAACTTTAGAATAAAAAGAGGGTACGAACCCTAGTTCACGTTAGCGCAGCTTTAAGAGACGATTTTAGGGCTAAAAACCTATTTGTTCTCACTTCTTCCAATCTGTTTTAATCAAAGTTAAGGTTTAACTTAATAAATTCAATTTGTCTATGTGTTTGTTTGATCTATGTTCTGCTTTATGCTTTAACATGCTTGGAGAAAACAATTTATGTGTGTTTATTTATGATTGTTATGAAATCTAGCAATGTAAATCTTAGTGATGTTGCTTCTTGTGATGGATGTGCACTTTAAGTCTTAGAAAACCAGCTTTTTGTCTATAATGTTGTTGATATGTCTAGGGAAACATGATTGTGTAGAAAGGATACCATCGGGTAATAGTCTTCACATACAAAGTGAAGTGTTTTATTATTGAGGGAGAGTATAAAGGAAAATGTTTTTTAAACAAATGAATAATAATCGATATAAAATTAGTTGTTGTCAAGTGTGTAAATATCGATAAGCATGCAAATGGTGAAGATTGTGTCCGATTACGACCGTTTCCTGAATTTAACAGGATGAGGAGTGAACAATCTGCTGACCATCCGTTTTAGATATCGACATACTTTGACACAACTAGTTTTTCAAATTTGTTTAAACATTCAAAAATGTTCCAAATCATAAACATGATATATCAGTTTTCTCTCATGTGCTTTCAAAAACTCATATAGCTATTTTAATCCATTAATATCTAAAATATCATATGGTATGCTATTTTTGAGGGGGAGAAAATGTGATTAAAATGTGTTCGTCTCCCATGTGCTTTTAAAATCTCATATAGCTATTTTAATCCATTGATATCAAAAATGTCATATGGTATGCTATTTTGAGGGGGAGAAAATGTGATTAAAATGAGATTAATAAAGATAAATGCCTTTAGTGTATGGAATAACAAAGTGATCTAAAGACTCAAGTGCGAAACTCTTTCAATATTATGATGCACATGTGTAGGGAGAGTATTTCTTAAAAGTGAAACCTTCAAAGTGTTAAAGGTGTGATTTATATCAAACACTTTGAATGATTTTCAAAAGTGTTGATATAAATAATGCCTAAAAACGTTATTAATATTTTTCGACCTCTCTACGTTTTGATAATCACAAAATGTAAAAACGCTCAATGTAAAATTAAACGTAAACAAGTAATTAGTAGTAAATTTTCATTTTGAAAATTTAATCACTTAAAGGTATGAATAAACAAATGCATTTTATGATCAAATAAATTTTTATTCAACCTCACATTTTTTATAAAATGTTACAAACATTTTTATAACTTTTACAAAACATTTTTTACATTTAAAAGAAATATTTTATTCAAAATAAATATTTTGAATTTAAATTTTCTACCTAAAAACGGCTAGAAATGTTCGAGAAAACACCTCCCCTGTAAAAGACAAAAAATAGAGCGTCTTGGCCTGGGCGCCCCCCTTAGAGATAAAGGGGCCATCACATGAGCTAAGGGGGCCGGTCAGACAAAAAGCTCCCAGCTTTGCCTATAAATATTGAACTACTCCCTACTGTTTTTCTCACCTCTTGCACACACATTCTTTCTATTCTAAATCAGTTTATACATTTCTTTCTTTCATTTGATCATTAAATCATAAGCCTTTGTTTCCAAGTGATCCAAGCTTATATCCTTAAGTGCAAGAGAAGAATACTTCCTACCATCAAGTGAAGAAGTATTATAGCTTAGTGCGTGTCCTTGTAACATTGTTGCAATTGTATTATATCTTGTAAATTATTTGTGTACACTGTAAAGGTGTGTATAGTTGTTAGATTGTGGTGATCATAGGAAGGTTAGTTAGATCATGGTGATCATAGGAAGTTTAGTTAGATCGTCGTGATCGTAAAAAGTTTAGATAGATCGGGGTGATCGTGTTAGTGTTTTGGTGAAGTGAAGTCTTGATAGTGCGGTTAGTATTTTAGTCCTCAAAATACAAAAGGTGTGGTAAATTGGTTCTAGCTAGGATTAGAACTCGACATTTGGCTTAGTGTCGGAAATCGGTGTAAGCTTAGTTGTGTACGGTTTCTCCGCCTAAAGGGAGCTTGTTGACATAGTGAAGAAAACTCTCGAGTTTGGTGCTCGAGGAGTGGAGTAGGGCGAATAGGTGCTTCGTTACCGAACCACTATAAATCCTTGTGTTGTGGTTTGATCTTTCTAACTCTCATATCTTGTCTTGCATATTCATTTCATATCTTGTTATCACTTATTTCTTTAGTTATATTGTTCATATTGTGCACATATTGAATTCACATAAAGTCGAATCTAAGTTTTTATAAATAAACCATACATTAAATTAAAAAGCGGTAAACTATTCAACCCTCTTCTAGTTTTCCACAATTGGTATCAGAAGCCACGTCAAACAAGATTTTTAAAATAAATTGTATTTTAAAACTTGAATTGATCTATGGAATTGAAAAATATTTAGAAGGACAATCTATGCAAAGACCACCACTATTTGAAAGTGATGGATTTACTTATTGGAAAAATAGATTCGAAACTTATGTGAAATCAAAAGATCTATATCTTTGGCATATTATTACATATGGTGATTTTTCTCCTATTCAAAATAATCTCGAAACTAAAAAGGATGAAATTGTACCATTTGAAAAACATAGCGATGATCTTAAAAAGAAACTTGCTAATAATAATGAAGCTAAAATGGTAATTTATAATGCTTTGCCACGTAAAGAATATGAAAGAATTTTTATGTGCAAAACCGCAAAAGAAATTTGGGATACTTTATTAATCACACACCAAGGTAATAGTCAAGTCAAATATAACAAAATAGATCTTCTTGTTTAACAATATGAACAATTTACGATTCCGGAAGAAGAATTGATAGATAATGTGTTTGCTAGATTTAACACTATTATTACTAGTATAAAAGCACTTGATGAAGGTTTTTCTAGCAAGTACTATGTTAGGAAATTTCTTAGGGTACTTCATCCCAAATGGTGCGCAAAGGTTACGGCTATTGAAGAGTCAAAAGATTTGACATCATTATCACTTGACGAACTTATTGGAAACTTGAAAGTTTATGAAGTGATAATTAAGAAAGATCCCGAAATGGTCAAAGACAAAAGAGAACAAAGTAGATCTCTTGCGTTGAAGGCTAAAAAGGAATTTAGTGATGAAGATAGCTCGACTTCCGATAGTGAAGACGAAGAATATGCCATGGCCGTAAAAGAATTCAATAAATTCTTCAAAAGACGAGGAAGATTCGCAAGACAACCACGTGATGAAAGAAAGTCGTTCCAAAGAAGAAGAGATGACAAAAATGGTAATAGCGAAAGAAAATGCTTTAGATGTGGAGATCCAAAACATCTCATTAGAGAATGTCTAATGTTACTAAAATGCAAAAACCAAAGGGCTTTTGTTGGAGGAACATGGAGTGATAACGGCGAAGATGAGGAAGATAAGACTAATGAAGAAACTTGTCTTGTGGCTCAAGCATCAAATAAGATATGCATGGGAATTAATTTGGAGGCCGACGAATGGATTAAGGATAGTGGGTGCTCAAAACACATGACGGGAAACCGAAAGCTATTCTCGACATATCAAGCATACAATGGAGGTAACGTTATCTTTGGAAGTAACTTGCGTGGTAACATCATAGGCAAAGGTACGATCTCTCATGACTCCCTAATTATTGAAAATGTTGAGCACGTAGATAATCTAAAATTTAACTTACTTAGTATCGGTCAAATATGTGATAATAAGTGCAAAGTAATATTTACCAAACATGATAGCGAAATAATTAAAGACGAAAAAGTCATAGGTAGAGGAATTAAAAAAAGGGGATTGTATGTGATGAAACTAGGAAATAAACCAGAAGATAAAATATATCTTACAACCTTAGATGAAAATTCTAATTTATGGCATAGGAGATTAGGTCACACAAATATGCAATTAATTCAATCTCTATCATCTAAGGAGTTGGTTTGAAATCTACCTAAGCTTAAATTCGACCGACATTTCTGTGACACTTGCAAAATTAGAAAACAAGCTCATGCTAGTCACAAAGCCAAAATATAGTTTCGACGACTAGATGCTTAGAACTAATACACATGGATCTATTCAGACCTTTCGCCATACGAAGTTATGGAGGAAATCGTTACACCTTAGTTATTGTAGATGACTATTCTCGATTTACATGGACTAGATTTTTAGGAAATAACACCGAAGCCTTTGAAAAATTTGAAATATTTAGTAAAATGATTCAAAACAAATTAGGATGTTCCATAGTGTCAATTAGAAAGGGTCATGGTCGGGAATTTAACAATGAAGTACAATTCAGAAACT
Organism: Tanacetum coccineum; assembly: GCA_026074375.1. Taxonomy (NCBI): domain Eukaryota; kingdom Viridiplantae; phylum Streptophyta; class Magnoliopsida; order Asterales; family Asteraceae; genus Tanacetum; species Tanacetum coccineum. The sequence goes on from BQNB010089546.1 coordinate 19,989, forward strand.
ATTGTGACTCTAATGGGATTACTCATAATTTTTTCGCTCCTCGTACTCCACAATCAAATGGGGTAGTAGAAAAAAAGAATTGTACTCTACAAGAAATGAGTATGACTATGTTAAATGAACAATCTATCTCACAAAATTTTTGGTGTAACGTGGTCGATACATCAACCTACATAATCAATAGAATTTCCATTAGACACATTCTAGGAAAAACTCCATACGAATTATTAAAAGGTAGAAAACCTAATCTTAATTACTTCAAAGTATTTGGAAGTAAATGCTTCATTCTTAATACAAAAGATTACCTCACCAAGTTCGACCCAAAGTCGTACGAAGGTGTTTTCCTAGGATATTCGCAAAATAGTAAAGCCTATATAATTCTCAACAAACAAACAATGAAAGTCGAAGAATCCTTAAATGTGACATTCGATGAAACTCCTCCCCCGCCTAAAACATCACCTTTGGAGGATGATGATTTAGTCGAAGAAGAAGCTATTGAGGTTAATAAAACAAGACCCTTAGGCAATGATCTCGAAGATAAATCTTTAGAAAATAATGAAATCATAAACATTAAAGAATCTAAAAGTCATCCATTAGAAAATGTTATTGGTAATCTAAATCAAAGAACTCTTAGATCACAAGCTCAAGACAAAAGTAATTTCTTTTGTTTTCTTTCAACCATAGAACCTAAAAATATAGATGAGGCTTTAAAAGATGAAAGTTGGGTAATTGCTATGCAAGAAGAATTAAACCAATTTATATCAAATGATGTTTGGGAATTAGTCCCTAACCCTAAGAATATGACCATAATTGGAACCAAATGGGTATATAGAAATAAGCTTGACGAGAATGGTGTCGTGTCTAGAAATAAAGCTAGGCTAGTTGCTCAAGGTTATAATCAACAAGAAGGAATTGATTATGACGAAACTTATGCACCCGTAGCTAGATTAGAATCCATAAGAATATTATTAGCTTATGCATGCGCACTAGACTTTAAATTATTTCAAATGGATGTAAAGAGTGCATTCCTTAATGGTTTTATCAATGAGGAGGTTTACGTGGCACAACCTCTGGGATTCATTGACTTCGCAAAACCTAATCATGTTTATAGACTCAAGAAAGCGCTTTACGGACTTAAACAAGCTCCTAAAGCTTGGTACGATAGATTAAAAGCCTTTCTTATTAAACATGATTATACAATGGGAATGGTAGATAACACACTCTTTACTAAGAAAAGGGACTCTAACCTCATCATTGTCTAAATATATGTCGATGACATTATATTCGGATCAACTTGTCAAGAGTTGTGCGATGATTTTGCCAATATCATGCACGATGAGTTTGAAATGAGTATGATGGGGGAACTTAACTTCTTCTTAGGATTACAAATAAAACAATTAGAAGATGGTATATTCTTTAATCAATCAAAATATATAAAAGAAATGCTTAAGAAATTTGGATTAGAAGACTCTAAGCCAATGAAAACTCCTATGTCTACGGAAACGAAACTCACAAAAGACGTAGAAGGTGAGTCCGTAGATAATACCAAATATAGAGGTATGATAGGTAGTTTGTTATATTTAACGGCAAGTAGGCCTGATATCATGTTTAGTGTTTTCCTTTGTGCATGCTTCCACGAGGATCCTAAAACCTCTCACCTTGAAGCGGTTAAATGTATCTTCTGATACATTAAAGGCACTACGCACTTAGGATTATGGTATCCTAAGAGGTCCGGCATAGAAACTATCGTATATGCTGACTTTGATCATGCGAGAGACTATGTGAATAGAAAAATCACTAGTGGTATTTTTACGTTTATGAGATGTTTAACACCTTGGTTTTTGAAAAAACAAACCGCTCTTGCTATTTCCACTATCGAAGTCGAATATGTAAGTGTCGGAAAGGCATGTCAACAAGCACTATGGATGAAACAAGCTCTCGTAGATTATGGCATTAGTTTAGATGACATTCCTATAATGTGTGATAACAAAGGATCTATAGACTTAAGTAAAAATCCCGTACAACACTCTCATACAAAACACATTGAGATTCGTCACCATTTCCTTTGTGACAATGTTCAAAAAGGAAATATTTTCATACAAAAGATTTCATCGGAAGATAACATTGCCGACATTCTAACTAAACCCCTTAAACATGAGCCTTTTAATTACTTACATCTAGGTCTAGGAATGATGGAACAAATTGATTAAGTACTTATTAAGTATTTATATCACTACTAATGATAATAGGAACTCAATTCACTTAAAAGTAAACAAGAACATTGAACTACAACCAAAACCAACATGCCAAAATCGAAAAAAATTAGGAAAATAAAATCGTCAGATGGGCGGCCCCCTTAGCTCTTAATGCCCCCCCCCCCCCCCCCTAGTGATAAGGGGACGGCAGTAAATAGGGGACGGCCATCGGACAGTAAATTTTTTTCTCTTACAATTATATGTCTAAGATTCTATTTTTCACACCATCAAAGATTAGGAATTTCTCAAAAGTTAGTTTTTCTTTTATATAAAATTGCTTATTAGTAAATACTTACAAACCTTGGTTTTGCCAAGACTTAAGCTTCAAAACAACTTTATATATATATATATTTATTTATATATATTATTTATATATATATATATATATCATCCTAGTCCCAATATTTCTCAAAAATCTTTCTACGACTAGGAGTTTTGAAAATTTATTTTCATTCATTTGTTGAGATATGTAAAAATATTTTTCATTCATGCTATAATGATCTCACACTTTTTGCCGGAATATATAATCAATTTTTATCGTTTTTGTTCACTCTTGATTGAGCAAAAATTAAATCAAGGAGCACTTGAATTATTTCTAAGGTTTTTATTGTAGTGTCGAAATGAATCGTACTCACATTTGTCGGAATTTAGGCGCTAATAGGATTATAAATACAAAACACAAGTCTCATTGATGTGTTTACGACTACTTCTTTGTTTATAGAAATTTGATGTTAGTACTAATCTTAGGAGCATTACAACTATTAGTTAATACTTCAAATTATATGCTCTTCATTATAGATTTTTTATTTGCCTCTTTGAATGCTTATTCATATATTCTTGCTTGCTAAATGTTATGTGAATTAGTTTTGATTGCTATAAAAATTAGGACTTGCTGGAAAATAGCCACAAAACAGTCCACCTTTTTACCATTTCCTGCAAGAAAACAAAAACCTGGACATCCTGGACATTTCCAGGTGGCGGCCCCTTTTGTTCAAAGGGGCGTCCCCCTTAGTGATAAGGGGGCCGGCCATATAATAAAGGGGCACGGCTATCTGTTGCGGTTTTTTAATGTTTTTCTTTCTGTTTTTGACCCTCTTTCACCTAGACTCAGCTATAATTTCCTAGAACTCACCAACATTTCCTAGACTTGTTTTCTAACAATGTTCATCCATCCTTAACTACATCATCCTCCTAGTATAGATCAACCCTCATCCTCACCATAGTCACCTCATTCATCTTGTCTTCTCTAATGTCTTCCCCTCGCAAACCTTTACCCAAACCTTCAAAGGTAGCCAAAATATCTGTAAGACCCATATGGAGAAAGAAGTTGAACTATTATAACACATTCAATGAGGCTGATGTTAACTTACCTACACCAATGCCCAAACCATAATCTGCTCTCAAAAAACCATCACAAGAAAACCCTCCTACTACTCATTCAAACCATGATTCACTACAATCTCACTCACTTCCACTTGGTGACACTAATGTTGGACAAGCTCTTATTCCATCACAAAGTGCAAATCAAACTCAACTCACACAACCCTAATTTCCTCACTTACTCATCAATCCATATGTTGCTAGTGTACTTCATGCTCAAACTCCATCCTCACCTCAAGGTGACAACCAAACTCAATCTCCACCACCTTCATCACCAAGTAGAGAAATGCTCATTGATGACATTAATCAACTCTAAGACTTATCAAACCTTTTAGCCATGCATTTTTCCCAATGTAACACTCCCTCATCACCTTATTCTCCAAACTTGCCTCACACCCTCAACTTAAATCAAGTTGAACAACATGTTGGCTATTGTCCTTGTTTCATCTTTAACCAAAAATAATTTCTAGCCTTGAGTGAAGATCTCAATTAGATTGAATTTCTTCTCACTCATCCACAACCACCAATCCAAGTCCAACGAGACTACCCTCCAACAACCACCTCCGCTCCAAACTCTCCACCAGCAACCAACTAACCATATTACATGCTTACCTTTTCTCGCTTTCAAATAAATGTCCAACCCACTCCTTTTGCAAGAAAGTCCAATGGTTTCCTATAGCAATCTAGGCAAATTGGGACCTTTATAGTTTCTATTTATGTAGAATGTATTATTATGCTTCAAGCATAATATCTAGATTTGATGAATACATGATGTATGATTGTGTTTTAAACACAATTTCTATGATTCAATAAATGACCTTTTGTTTGATTTTCCTTTTATATCTTATATTTTCTTAATATATATTTGTGATGGTTGGTTTACACAAATAACTTGACACTTGTCAAACATTATTGATATGTTTAATTATTTTTCCTTTGTATTTTGCTATATGTTAGAAATCGTTGTCTTGTTCTTCTAACTTGTTTTTGTAGCAAAGTTTTCATAGCTCGATTCCTTGGGGTCCTCGAACGATGGGGAGTACATATCAAGGGGGAGCGGTTGTACCGTCGATTTTACGCTTAATCATCGACGAAGCCTTTTTGATTCTACAAAAAGGGGGAGAAATAGAAATAAAACTCACTAAATACTTGCTTAAAAATAATTTTACATTTAATGAGTTTAGATTTTGTAATCATCAAAAAGGGGGAGATTGTTGATAGAAATAATGCCTAAAAACGTTATTAATATTTTTCGACCTCTCTACGTTTTGATAATCACAAAATGTAAAAACGCTCAATATAAAATTAAACGTAAACAAGTAATTAGTAGTAAATTTTAATTTCAAAAATTTAATCACTTAATGGTATGAATAAATAAATGCTTAATGCATTTTATGATCAAAGGAATTTTTTTTCAACCTCACATTTTTTTATAAAAATGTTACAAACATTTTTATAACTTTTACAAAACATTTTTACATTTAAAACAAATGTTTTATTCAAAATAAATATTTTGAATTTAAATTTTCTACCTAAAATGGCTAGAAATGTTCCTGAAAACACCTCCCCTGGAAAAGACAAAAAATAGAGCGTCTTGGCCTAGGCTGCCCCCTTAAATATATGGGCGACCCTCTTAGTAATAAGGGGACCGACACATGTGCTAAGGGGGTCGGCCAGACAAAAAGCTCTCAACTTTTCCTATAAATACTGGACTGTTCTCTACTAATTTTCTCACCTCTTGCACACACATTCTTTCTATTCTAAATCAGTTTATACATTTCTTTCTTTCCTTTGATCATTAAATCATAAGCCTTTGTTTCCAAGTGATCCAAGCTTATATCTTCA
>BQNB010089547.1:0-27381 GCA_026074375.1 Tanacetum coccineum
TTAGTATCAAAATCGTTAAATTTGAGTTAGGTTTGATTTAGGATTATGGGAGAAGAGTTTGTATGGGTTTTGGACAGGAAATGTGGGTGGGTGGGTCGACAGACTTGTATGAGTTCTTTTTTATCTTTCTTTATAAAAGAACATTTATAAAATTACTTCCTTCTTTCTTAAGTTTTTATTTTTTTTATTTTTGACACTTATACTTTTATGTTAGTTTTTCTTTTCTCAATTATGTAAAAACGAATTCATAAACAATTTTGCCAAATTTAGAAATATTTAGACTTTTTTACTTAAGCATGCTTAAAATAAATAAATAAAAAATTTAAAAATATTACTAAATAAAGTATGATTTGACTTTTTTGAAATATGAATTGCCCACTTGACGTTTTCCTTTATTATGCAAAAGATTACAACAGATTTATATGTGATACGAAACATATAATAATATTAGACTCGTATTTGTTTTTGAATGGCAAGTTAGTAGTTAGTGAGTCGAGCCCACAATGATATCCAATTGGGCAGTATGCAAGCCTCAAACATTCTTCTTAGGAGATAAACCCCACTCCTGCTTCTATTTATTTCCGCCCCTGAAGGTCCATGGTGAGACTCGAACCTGAGACCTCTCCAAGGATTCCTCCCCAATGTTACCCATATTATACTCGTATTTGACAATTCATAACAAATCTTTGTTACGATTGCATTCTTTTGGTAATATTTGCAGCATAATATCCAAAGCTTGGTACTCGTGTATCGCATTCATAGTTTAATATATGCGCAGAACATTAGTAATGTGACTATAAAAGAATAAATAAGCTACAAGAAAGGTCCATCTGTAACATAGTTTGCCAATTAATTTGTTAACATGATAATGAGTAAGCTTTAAGATATGGTTGAAGGCAGCTTCACACAATTGTCTCTATAGACATCATTAAACCGTCTTCTCCAACCACTCCTCACTTGAAAACATATAATCTCTCGTTGCTCGACCAATGTTCTCCTAACTCATATATGCCCTGTTATGTTCTACCCAAGCTCCAACATCTATCAAAGTTCCATTGATAAAACACTAGATTTAAAAAAATCATTATCACAGACTTTGACCCAGTACTACCCGTTTGCTGGTAGGCTGAAGCAATATCACCCGACTTATGTTGATTGCAATGACCATGGGGTCGAGTTCATTGCAGCTTGCAATGATGGATCAATGTAAGATTTCCTCCAACAGTCACATCATGAAGATTTCGACCAACTAATTCCCAATGATCTTATATGGTTCGACCCAAATCTTAAAGGTGATAAAGATGAAAACAATATCGCTTGCCCATTAGCCGTCCAAGTTAACCATTTTGCATGTGGTGGGCAGCAGTGGCAACATCAACGAGCCACAAGATTGGTGACGGACGAAGTTCTTTAAATATCATCAACAAGTGGGCTACGGTTACTACACAATCGAGCTCTAGAGATCAAGAAGAGTCACCACTCATTAGTCCACATATTATTTGCCACCAAGCCAGAAGAAATACTAATTTTCTAGAAATTTCCAGCTATAAATCACGTGTTGGTTGTGTCACAAGGAGTTTTTTGTTCACTAACCAAAAGCTAAACGACCTAAAAGCCAAGGTAACAGCTATGACCGTGGAATCAGGACAACCAATTATGAACCCTACGCGGGTTGAAGTGTTAACATGGTTGCTCCATAAGTGTGCAGTGACCGCTGCTACCAAGACAAACTCAGGAACCTTCAAGGCGAGTGACATGACCTTTCCAATCGATATGCGAAATATTCTGGTAGAGAAATTACCTGGAAAAACCTTAGGAAATATTCTCATGATGATAAATTTTCCGACAAGCAATCAAAATGAAATGGCACCAAACATGATCATCCATAAATTGAAGAATAAGAAGATACAACTCCAAAGTATAAGTAATATGAAAGCTTTAACTAGTATCATTGCTGATATGCCATTAGAAACTGCGTTGGAGATGTCAAGAAGATTATATGAGAGTTACGTATATTCTAGCTTGTGCAGGTTTCCTACATATGGTATTTATTTTGGGTGGGGAAAGCCGGTAAAAGTAACCATTGGTGGTACAGTAAAGAACACAACAATCTCGTTGGACACTCCCAATAATGATGGCATCGAAGCGATTGTGTGTTTGGAGAACGAAGACATGAAGGCATTTCAAAACGACCCTGACTTGGTGGCCTTTTGCTAAAAACATCCATATCAATTTTCTTAACTACTTATGTTGTTTTTCTCATATAAATGGCTCTCATCAAGTTCATCTTTCAATCTAATTAATTATTCGTCGGTGCGTTTGTTTTCATACCAATCAATGTGCCTGTAATTTTGTTTGTTAACGAATCAGGATATATTTACATATAAATAATTAAGGATTCATATATCATGAGGCTGTCAGACCCGTTAGCACTAAAAGAGCCAAATATAATTTGGATTCTACTTATTTGTGGCACTGCCATCTTGCTCATATAAGCAAGAAACGTATTGAAAAGCTGCAACAAGAAGGGCTTTTAAGATCAACAAATGATGAGTCATTTGATCAATGCGTATCTTGTTTATCGGGCAAGATGACAAGGAAATCATTTCCACATCATCCCGAAAGGGCGCTTAGACATGTGTTAAGACAAGGTGCTAGCTGCTTCATTACATTCACGGATGATTATAGTCGTTATGGTTATGTTTATCTTATTAAATATAAACATGAAGTCTTTGAAACATTCAAGGTGTTTAAGAATTAAGTGGAAAATCAACTCGGGGAGACAATCAAGGCTCTTCGATTAGATCGAGGTGGCGAATACATAAGCTAAGAGTTTAAAGATTATCGTAAAGCTTGTGGAATTGTCCAACAGCTTACTCCTCCATACACACCACAACACAATGATGTGTCTGAAAGGAGAAATCGTACTTTGTTAAACATGGTTCGATCTATGATGAATCTTACAACTCTGCCGTTATCCTTTTGGGATTATTCTCTAGAGTCTGCAACATACATTCTCAATATGGTTCCAACCAAGAAGGTTGATAAGACTCTATATGAATTATGGTATGGCAAAGTTCCAAACTTGTCTTACTTAAAGGTCTGGGGATGTAAGGCGCTTGTGAAGCGGGATACACATGACAAACTCCAACAAAGATCTGTTAAGTGTATCTTTATAGGATACCCAAAGGAAACAATGGGTTATTATTTTTACTTCTCACCTAAAAACAAAATAGTTGTTGTGATGTATGCTGAGTTCTTTGAGAAAAATCTCATAACTCAAGAAGTCAGTGGGAGGGCCGTAGTTCTTAAATAAATTCAAGATGAAGATACATCACCTTCCGAAATCACTAGCGAAATTCCTATGGAGGTCGAAGATTTCGAACCACCTCATGAGGAAGTAATTCCAATTCGTAGATCCGAAAGGACACATCGAGCTCCAGAACGCTTATGTCTAAATGTAGAGGTAAAAGAGTATAGTCTAGGGGATCTAAATGAACCCACTCGCTATAAAGCTGCTATGTTGGATCCAAAATCTGACAAGTGGATCGATGCTATGAATGCGGAAATGCAATCCATGATAGATAATATGGTATGCACTACTACACAAAAGGCTATAAACACCCCCCAAAAAGATCGGTTATGTAAAACCCTATCTTTATGACAAAAAACTAGTTGGAAGGGAATGAATGGAAATCGGTTTTCTTGAAAAAACCAACTTTCATAATAGAAATCGTATAAAAATTGGTTTTTTGGGATGCAAACCACTCTTTTTACACAATAAAAGACACTGGTGTGTATGTAAAACTTATTCTTTTTTTTACAAGAGATTTACAATAAATTCTTTTTTTTACAAGAAATTTACAAGGTGAAAATTCTTTTTTTACAAGAAATTTACAATAAATTTCACATTACTTTTACTTAATAGTTTTATGTAAAACTTATTATTAGTTACAAATAAATGACAACAAGTATAAAGTAAAAGGGCCTAACATGTAACTTCTTACGTATATAAAAAAAAATTTACACAGACTTTTCCATCTTCTTCTTCTTGCAGTCTCAAATCTCCTATAATGATCATCATATTCTTACCATATTTGAATCATGGATGTCAATCACGAAATATAACGATACACTACAAGAATCTGATGAAATACCCACGACAATTACTCACACATATCTTTTTAGGGCATTTACCCACCTAATATCCACTCATTACCCACGATTAGTGACTCAGTAAGTCAATCTTATTTTCTCTCGAATTTCCCATGAATATACCTGCATGAATAGCCACAAAAATATATTTGGTGTGAAATATGTGGGTAAATAGTTGGTGCCAAAATATTCCTCGCAGATTACCCACATCGTGAGTTATCATGGGTATATACGTGAGTAATTTATTGGGTAAATTTTAATTACCCAGGAAAGGCACAATCCTTTTCATTGGTGGGTGAGTTTACATGGGTCTTTTGAGAGTGAAATATATACCCATGAGTTTACCCGTGTTTTATTTGTATGGGTATTTTATTGTGAACAATCGCTTATGATCAATTCGTGGTAGCAAATATAACCATGAACATACCCACAATATTGTTTTAAATTTGTTATATATTTATTTTTTATTTTTATAAGAGTAAGTTTATGTGAGTTATTTGTGTATAGATATTTATCTTTGGTTCTATCTAAAACTTATGTCAATGAATGTATGTATCTAACGAATCTACATACATTAATCTACATAAGTTTTCGGTTACATGGTTAGACCTGTGAATCAATCTTTAACCATAAGTCTCATTTTAGTCAAACTGAATCAAATTAATTTTTATAAGAAAACCAAAACTACGCATGATTTTGACAGATTTTTTTTTACTTTTTGATCTAAGTATTAAATAACGTTTATGTTATGATTGTTATAAAATCTACAATCATGTCTATAAGTTTTAAAAGTGTATACTAATTCAGTTTACTGGGTCTTAATTGTCAAATTCTTAATTTCTATAATTTTAGTAAATTCACATATTTTACATATGTATTATATATTTTTATAACTTATTATCATTATTGTTATTATTTATTTTATAAAAGCATAACTTTACTAAAAATTTATGAAATTTACAAGAGATTAATAAGAAGCCAAGATAGTATGTGGTATTTCGCTTCTCTAGTTATAACTGTTAGCCAATAAAAGAATAAGCCAAAGCTTGTTTGTGGGTTTATGGTCCATTAGGTTTTTAGAGTTATGCATTTGTACTTTAGAAATAGTGATCAATAATAAAGTTATACCCACTTTTACATCATTTAACTTGGTATTGAAGCAGGTCTGATTCTGAGACCTAGGTGGCTAAGTTGAGCTGCCTCTTTTATACCACCCAGTCAAACCCTAGCCGTCGCCATTTATCTCTTTTAAAAAAATATATTCTATGCTTTGCCTTTGTTTTTGTTTATTTTCTTTTGATGTTGCTGCATGATGAAGATTAATATCCGCTTGCTGTCGGATGTCATCATCAAAATTAAATTTTTTTAGGTGGAGAATACATTGGTTTATTCTCCGGTAGGATACTTTGGTTTATCCTGGTCTGGGATACTTTGGTTTACCCCGTATAAAAAAAAGGATACTTTGGCTTATCCGGAAAAAAAAGATACGTTGGGTTATCCCTTATGTAAAAAAAGGATACTTTGGGTTATCCGAAAAAAGAGATAGTTTAGGTTATCTCGTATGAAAAAAATATACCTTGGTTTATCCAGGTTTATCAGTTCGTAACTTTCAAGTTTGAAGATTTGTTTAGCGGATTTCTTCAACAATTATTTGTGTTCGTATGTGACGCTTCTGTTGCTACTTGTACCATATGAATACCCCGTGCTGCAAATTAGTTTTTAATTAACTTTAATGTTTCTTGTTTTCTTTTCCAGTCTCGAGCTTTCGCGATTTCGTCGCTCGGACTGCGGGGGAACTTTCGGATATGTTGAGCTATAGATAACTTTCAGATCCGCTTCAGTATGGTCACCATATCCTTCTCTAATACCCCAAAAGGAGAGACCGAGAAAGGGGGAAACCATATCCAATATTATTTGCGCACTTAAGCTTACCCTTGACGTGTTTACGTTGTGTAGCCTCAATCACCGCACGACGAGATACAAAAATCAACCATCCCATTTTGCGTCAATAGCGATGACAATGTCATATCAATCTATATATATACATCAAGCCCTTCGTCTCATGAGTAGAGCAACATATCAGTTAGACGTAGGGGTAAGCAAAACAGATAGCGAATCGGACCGGACCGGACCGAGAAACAGGTCCTAACCGGACCGGAGCGAACCTATTTCGATCCGGTCCTCGGTCCATTCTTTTCCTTATTTTCGGTCCTTGGTCCGGTCGATCCGGTCCGGTCGGGTTCAGTCTTACGAAAAAACCGGCAATTATGCATGGTTGGACCAGACCGGATCGAAGACCGAACCGGACCGGACCGAACCATTTATTTTGGCCAAAGTCGGTTTCGCTCCTGTCCGGTTTTGGTCGGTCCGGTTTCCGGACCGTAAGCACCCCTAGTTGGACGTATTATTATTATTATTATTATTATTATTATTATTATTATTATTATTATTATTATAACATCACTTTATTATTATTATTATTATTAATTATTATTATTACTATTATTATTATTATTAGTATTATTATTATTATTATTATTATTATTATTATTATTATTATAATTTTCTTATTTTTTTCACTACTTCCTACGTTTTATGTAAGAGGAAACCTAATGCTGCTTATACCTCCCTAGTTCCATTTTAACCGAGGAGAAGGTCATATGTGCTACTGCAACAGTATATCTGATTGGAGATGGTATTTTACATTTTAAGAAATTACTAAAGGGACACATAAAGGTTTCAGTTATTAAAGTTGTTGAAATTCATAAAAGTATGGAGCTCCTTGTGTCGGATGATGAAATCCCTAATTTAGAGTCCATAGTGAAAGGGTTTATTCAATGGCCAATTGCTACTGTTGCTCGTTTTACGGTATTATATTTCTTGTATCTACCACTTGGTGTTATAATTTAATATTTACTAACGTAGTTGTGACTTGGTTTTGTAAGATTGTCTTAAAAAAACCACGCTATCAGAGTTCCAACCAAGCGTATGATGCCTCAACATGAGAATGCACCTTCCACAAAGAAGGGAAAAGGAATCGAGACCCCCAAAGAACCCAACAAGAAGGACAAAGCACTGGAAGAAACCACCAAGCACCTAAAAACACTGCAGAAGATTGTTGAAGTTAAAGAGCGGGTAAGCTTATGAATTTTATACCTTTATATTGCTATTCTATTAAACAAAATTACCATAAAGTATGTTTAACACCATTACTTGATAAAACATTTGTACACCTAAAGTACGTTTCATGATATCTATCTTAACAGCTTATTATCTTTAAATATAATGACCATAACTTTTGATACCATTTTAAACTCTATATCACAATAGACCTGAATCCTTTATCAAAAATAAAAATCATGTTACAATTCAATAAACCAAGTTCCACAAACCTCTAATAACCCTTCATTCAAACTCAACAAGGATATAAACAAGCTGTTTATAACCATGATCTATTAACCTGAACTGCCAACAAAACAGAAAATGCATAATTCTGCCCAACCTTTAAAACCAAAGACTTGAGGTTAAAACCCTTTCTAGAAACATATATCTAATAATACCAAATAGAACCATAAATCTTGAACTGAAGACTTAAAGTACATAAGGAAGATCTTGCACACTGAATCACAACAATCATGTATCAATCGATAGTAGTGTTATCTCAAACAGATAGACTAAAACCTAATCCAATAATGAAAAATGTAGTACACTATCCATAAATACCCAGAACCAGAAGCTGAGAAATAACCCATCTCGTAGAAATATAATCACTATAACCATAACACTTGTGAATACCAATACCTTAACTGATATAACCTAAACCATAGCCCATAAAACCTGACCTATAACCAGGACTCTAAAACTCATTAGCAAACTTGGAGACCTTTTGAACAAACAAATCAGTAGCCATAAAACCATCACTAATATAGAAGTAATTGCAGCACCACAACCTTATTTCTCCATTAATGAAAACTGCTACATTCCTAACCCAGTTGGTGTTATCCCAAACACCCTTTATACTATACCAGTGGTTCCAAAAGTAGTACCAGAACCAAAAATGGCTAGCATTCTAAATCTCATATGTACACTTGGAGTGCAACCAAGCATAGAGACCATCATAATCCATTCATTAACAAGCAAAACAATCATTAAACTAGACTTTTATAAACCTGTTTTTCATTTATGATTCTGTCAAGAATATTTATATTTTAAAAATAGCATATGATTAGTTTTAGAATATCATTCAGAAAGTCATAGAGTTCGCTATATATGCTTAGAATTTAGAAAGAAAGGGAAAATAAGTTCTTTGTTGAACGTCAAAAGCTATTTGTTTATTGAAAAAGTGTGTATAATATCAATTTTGCTGAATTATTAGTGCATAAAACTGTTATGCATAATTCTATAAAAGGAGTGTGTTTCCGGAAAGATTTGTGTAGAACTATAAACTGTCCAGAATCTCAACATTTATTTTCGTCAATATTTTAGTTTTACAAATCTGAGTCGTGTTTGTTATCATATGAATACCTTTATATGTGCAGGTTGAAAAAGAGAAAGCTTAGAATAGAAAGAAGTTGCAGGATCTGGAGGATGATATACTATTGAATAGACCTCATAGTGTGATAGATGGCTATAATCATTAGATGAGTCATGGAGATTATGCTGAGCCATATGCTATTCTTATTAATAAGGAGGTCTTTTGCCAAGCTGATGAGTCCTACTTTGCAATTAATGCAACGAACATAATTGAACTTTTGACAGATCAAGAACTAGAGTGTGGCATCCTGACCCTTTTTGAGATGTAAGTATATATATGTTTTTTATATGTAGCTAAATGCATTGTTTTTTTCCACATAAATTATGTTAGTATATCTTCTATGTTTAAATTAGGTCCCTATATCATCTTAAGGGACACTCCTCACAGAATAATGTTGGTTTCTTGAACCCTGGATTGATTACAATAGATTTATGCTTTTATAAAAAGTGGGCTACCATAGATTACTTAACTCAATCATTGATGGGTTTCAGGCAGCAAAACAAATGCGTTAGGCGGCAAAACAAATTTGGCAAATTCAAACTCAATATTTCCACTAGGCCATACAAAATTAAAACTCAAACAAATTCCACGTTTAATTTTTACAGTTATCTTCTCTTTCCATAATCTATTACGTGAACATGCGATATATTTCTCTAATCGGCTATGCTTCATGGTTTTAAAAATTGTTACCAAAAGCCAAAGTCTAATCGAGTTTATGATAGATTTTATTGTGTGATTAATTAGTTCTCTCTTTTTGTAGTGTGAGATCTCATCGTTGTGTTGCTACCAATACGATGACAGTGGCTGTTTTCATGTGCTATCGTTTGAGAAAAAAAATAATGAAGTTTCATATCTACAAGTGAGCAGGTAAATTATTTATTTATTTTGAGATTCGGAGTTTTTTTTTCTTCATCAAACCAGGATTATGCAACATTATTTGGGTATAAATAGGGTAGCATTAGAAATAAAATAGTTGTACGTATAGCGGTATAGTTGATTTCGGGATTATATATTGACTGGTGCAATTCTAGATGTTCCCTCTATTTTTTCCTAACTCTTCCGCGTTCTATCTCAAATCCTGTCCAAATATGATGAATAAAAGGGGCAAACATCTTCACGGTATCATTATCACGAACCCTAAACCTAAACCACCAATAACCTATCTCACCAACACCAAACTACTTTCTTCTTGATTTAGTCGAGCAACACAAATGGTATATCTTTCCATCTTAATCGATTGTTTATATTCAATTGGTATTATTCTGTAGGTTGATTTGTGTTAATTAGTGTTTATAAATTGTCAATTAAGTGTTTATGCGTTTATTATGGTCTGGCTATGGAAACCCCCAATTCATGCTTTTGACATAACTTAGTTATTGTATTTCAAGTGTTTGTCTCAAAGATGACATGTTTTTAACAAGAAATGACTATCAAACAAATATGCATAAAGAATGTTGGACAAATGTGTTTCGGACCAACCCAACCCGTCCATACAAATAGCAGACGTCCGAGTTCTTGTTTTTTAGATTACTGATGTTTTTATTTCATTAAATTACTTGTAGGTACCTTAGACTAACGAGCGTCCCTTGGAGAACAGAGAGTTGAACGCGATCATTGGCGCATGGTTTACGTTATGGTGAGATTAGTCCTAGATAATTATGTTGAATTCTAGTGTTTTTATTTATGGCTATTTGTTGAATTCTAGTGATTTAATTTGATTTGAATTTTGTATTTGCTTTATGTTAAGCTGAATTGAAGTTGATTTTATTTACTTTAATTTGTTGATTTTGACATTTTTGGACCATCTAAATCAGTTTATATATATTTGCTGTATTTATATTTCTTTATTTTGGTGGGTAAAATTTGTAAGTTTTGGAATTTATTAAAGAATTCCAATTTTTTTTAAATAGATAAAAAAAGACAGGTTTTGAGATAAAAACATATCTTTTCACTGTATAAAAAGACAGGATGGATGTTTTTATAAAGACATGTTGCGAGAGAACCAGTGTCCATTTCCAATAAAACATGTGTGTTTATTTTAATATGGAGATCATTTCTTAGGGAGAGAATCGGTGTCGATTCTTCTAATAGAGACTAGTTACATAACTGGTTTTCATATGTTTTGATCATGGAGATACCCCCCTCAAAGAGTGGTTCCAAAACCACTTTTTATGGGCTATTTTGACTAGTTTCTATGGCATTTTTTGTAGTAGTGATGGGTCTTGGTCGATCTTCTTCCTAATTGTAAGACCGTAGGGAGTAAGTGGATTTTTAAGAAAAAAACTAACATGGATGGCAATGTACACACCTATAAAGCTCGTCTTGTAGCAAAGGGTTATGGTCAACTCTACATGGTTGATTATGAAGAAACGTTCTCACCCGTCGCTGACATTAGGGCTATTAGGATTCTCATATCTATAGAGGCTTTCTATGATTATAAGATATGGCAAATGGATGTCAAAACTGTCTTTTTAAATGGTTATCTTGATGAAGACATTTATATGGTGCAACCTGAAGGTTTTGGCGATCCTAAACATCCCAGAAAAGTATGCAAGCTTCAAAGATCCATTTATGGTCTTAAGCAAGCATCAAGAAGCTGGAATAAAAGATTAGATGAGGAAATCAAAAAGTTTAGATTTACTTAAAATCATGATGAGCCATGTGTATATCAAAAGGCTAGTGGGAGTAATGTTACATTCCTCATCTTATATGTTGATGATATAATAATCATGGGAAATCACATTCCAAGTTTACAAAGTGTAAAGGATTATCTTGGAAAGTGTTTTGCTATGAAAGATTTGGGGGAAGGAGCATTTATTCTTGGAATCAAAATCTATAAAGATATGTCGAAGCGATTTATTGGACTTAGTCAAAGTGCTTACATGGATAAGATCTTGAAGAGATATAGGATGGATAATTTCAAACGTGGTCACATCCCCATGCAAGAAAGACTTGACTTGAACAAAACACAAGGTGCTTCAACACGTGAAGAGGTGAAGCATATGCAAAATGTACCTTATGCTTCAGCTGTGAGTTCCATTATGTATTAGTGAGATGCACAAGACTTGATATTGCGTTCGCGCAAAATATAACATGCCGTTTTCAACAGAATCCTGGTGAACCTTACTGGACTGCTGTGAAAACCATTCTTAAGTATTTAAGAAATACCAAAGATATGTTCTTGGTTTATGGTGAAAATTCTGAAGCTAAACTTCGAGTTGATTGCTATTGTGATGCTGGATTTGAGACCGATAGAGATGATACAAAATCTCAGATAGGATATGTCTTCATTTTGAATGGAGGCGCAGTGGATTGGAAAAGTTCCAAGCAAAGTACTACTGCAATGTCTGCTACAGAAGTTGAATACATAGCTACTTCAGAAGCTGCGATGGAAGCTATGGATTAGAAATTTTATTTCAGGGCTTGGTATAGTACCAAAAATAAACGAGCCTATTAAAATGTTTTGCGATAATTCAGCCTCACTACATTTCGCTAATGAACCAGGGGTTCAAAGGGGCGCCAGACACTACCATAGGAGATATCATTATGTTCGCGAGGGTATTGCACTGGGCGAAATAAAATTCCTTAAAGTTTACACAGATGACAATCTGGCTGATCCTTTTACGAATGCTTTACCAAATGGAAAGCTTACTCAACATGCTAGGAGCATGAGACTTTGTTTAGTTAGTTGTTTCATGTAGATCTGTGTTTAGTATTTGGATAAGGGATGTTTGAACAATTTATTTTATGATAATGATACGTGGTATTTTTGTTATTTTATATCTTAAATTGTGTCCTATATTTGTTTGTTTAAATCCATGAATAATGTTGATTATTCTAAATTAATCCGTTATCGATTAACAATATAGGAATGTTGTTAAACTAAGACAATTCTGAGTGATTGGTGATATCTTGTATATAAAGGATGAGTCCACCAAACTCGCATGATATTCATAAGATAAATATTGGATTTCCCCAACTAACAAGAATATTACTTTATGGATCAACGTCATTAAGTAAATCTTGTAAGTGATTTTATTTACAAAATCCTTAGACTTGAGATGCAAGTAGGTCTTGCATGTGTGGATTATCCTTCTTGATTTGGTTCTAGTTATCCTGAATAAGGTAGCTAATAAGGATTACCTCAGAAGTGATTATGAAGCATGGTGACATGACACTTGTAGTCAATAAAGAATTTGTTCATTCAAATGTTGAAGAATGATGCCACTAGGCCCCTCGTAGATTAATTAGATGTGTGTATGGCCGTACACAAAAACTCATGTAGATGTGTCTCATTGATTTTTGGTAATCTTGATTAGTTACATATACGAGAAACAGAATCGTTAAATAATGGAATGACCTTGATCCATATCCATTTTTAACACGGTATCAGAAACAAAGGGATTGTAAATTCATAAATCATTTGTCCGTGTTTTTATGAAATCACACTCGGATTTTTCTAGGAGCATTGGCGTGTTGCTAGACGAATGTTATTATATTATTATTATACATGTCCAAGTGGGAGCTGTTGGAATATGTCCACGTATAATTAATATATGTCCGGAAATGTTTTCGAGCCTAAGGGGATGCACACATTTATATGTAGAGCAACGAGTAAATATATTAAAGTAATATATTAAGTGTTTAATTAATGATCGTTAAATGTTAACAAGTTTTAAATATTAGTCGGTTAAAAAGTTAATAGGACTAATATTGAAGAAATCGAAGAATGAAAGGGTGCGGTTTACCCTTGTCTTGCCTAGGTCGGTCGAATCCTACTCCTTGTGGAAGTGGGAGAGCTTGCTTGCTCACCAAGTCACAAGGACTATATATAGAGGCTTAGGGCTTTCATTATTGACACATGACTTGAAACCTAAAACTCTTAAAATCGTCCTTGTACTCTCCTAGTGATCAACCGGTTCTTAAAACCCTACTAGGGTTTCGGTTTTACCTTGCCTTGTTATACTATAAAACGAACACCCCTAAGGGTTTTGTTTTGTATTCGACAATCACCACAAGGTGGTTTTTAGTTCGTGAGTTGATTGATTCAAAAGACGAAGTGATCGTTTAGTTATCCACTACTAGTACTAGCATACCTCGTTGTTTGCTAAGAACGTATAGTGTGTGAAAGCTTAGAGGAATCATACTTTGATTCTTGTGGTTACGCGTGGTGTTATACATATGCGTATATTCAAGACGGTGTAAACGGTTATTGCTTAAAGTGGTGTATCATTTCGTGATAAAAGGTATGCGCCTAAACCTTGTTATTTATAAGTTCTATACGTGTTTACTTTCCACTGCGCACTCGTATTAATGGTTAATTAGATTTAAAATCCCAACAGTGTAAAGGTGGTCAGTTTGAAGAAGCATTGAAGGTTTGTAAGCAGAGTATGGAGAAAGGTTGGGTACCGAATTTTTCGACTATGAAGATGCTTGTTGTTGGGCTAGCTAAGGGTTTGATGGTTCAAGAGGCGAGGGAGCTTGTTGGGCAGATGAAGGAAAGGTTTTCGGAAAATTCTCATATGTGGGATGAAGTCGAAGAGATTCTGTCCAAATCAAAGGATGCTTGTGATACGAACCGAATCGATTAAAGAGATAAAAGAACAAATAAACAAGATAAATGGTCTATTTTGATGAGATAAACCAACCTCCCAATGGTTTATATTAGTGAGATAAACCGACTCCCCAATTGATTAGCAAATCAATATTCTTTATCATTCAACATAATAACAATTACAATCCTAATCCTCTATTTATAATAATCCTATTCTTGTAGAACAAGTCGGATCCTAATCTTTTCCTAAATAAAAGATAATCTTTTCCTAAATAAAAGATATCTATTAAATAAATAAAAATATTTTAATACTTATTTCATATCTATTCCATAATTAATATTCCAGGTTCGTATCAGCTTGAGATGGTATGCTGACAATATTTGCTTCATGTTTACAGTGTTAATAATTGTCTGTAAAATGATATTAATAGGGATATTGCTTCAAGTTAGGTAGTTTATAGTGTCTAGTTGTTTTCTGGGCAGTCTTTTGAGATGATTGGGACTCGTTCACTTATTGGAGCTCAAAACTTAAAATAGTAGCTGAAGAACGAGACCTCAGTGACTCGTTATTGCCACAATGTTTAGGAAGGTCACCTAGTGGGCAGTTTTCATAAATAGAATGTTTGATTTGCTTAGCAGTTTCTTTACCAACTTTGTTTTTAGCCTATTTATATTTTATAAAAAAATTCAGGGAAATTATTTTGATGTTTTTGTGTTGTATAGTTTAATTGGTTTAGCTAGATATACTACTTGTTTGATGATTCCCATGCGAATATTCCTAATTTATAATTTACGTTAAGGGTGTAATCTGTGATGAATAACTTTAACCTATGACTTCTGAATTATGATGGCCCGAACGGTGATACAATAATTCCAAACTCTTCAATCAAACTCATAACTCTTAAAACTAAAGTTCTAGAGTACAATCTTCCTAAGACTCAACATATTTACTCAGGTTGCATGACGTGGCTGTTTACTATCATTTTGCTATATCAACCTTCCCTGTTAAGATTGTGATAAGGTCGTCAGCTTTCATTTTGGATATATTTATTGCAACTACTTATCATTTAAGCATTTAGGAAAATCTCCATAGGTTTAGACTTAGACCATGAGCAAAAACAAAATCTCCTATTTTCAACAAAACGACATACTCGAGGATCTTCTTATCTACCACTTCAGACTAAGGCCGAGGATTCTTTCTAAACCTAGTATGATCATATTTTTGACATACTATCAAATGAAAGTATTCATTAAAACTTAATTCGGATTTACGATGATCCTAATCATGTAACGGGTCTTACTCTCGTATTGGTCAAACTAAGTCAAATGTCACTTTGCGTAAATGATGAGGTGTCATTTTATACACTTTTCGGGGTCATTTAACCCACTAAATCATGAAAATATGCCCAGATTATGTGCTTAATCGTTTGTTTTCATGTTTTTAGCATTTGGATGGCATTTGGAGGAAATACACGTGACTTGGGCTCCCTTGGAGAAGAAACAGACAAGACTACGACTCTACACCAATCCTTTGAAGAAATCGTGCATACAGAGCGACGATGTCACGAATACAAGCGACGATGTCACGATTTATAAAGCGACGGCGTCAGAGATTTGACGACGGAACGTAGTCGACTTAAAATGGATGTAGAAGATTCGACGTAGCGATGGCGTTACGAATATAACAGCGCCGTCGCACCGCTTTTCTTATATTTACAAACTCCTATTTAGCGTTTTTTAAGTGTGTAACTTTTAGTTATAGTTTTTAGGAGTCGAACCCTAATTTTTATATTCGAGTTTGGAGTTTTTAAGTCCGTTTTAGGGCCGCAAAACCTATTATAAACAGTCTTTAATCCATGTTTTAATCAAGTAAATTTCATTTATCTCTTTAATCTTTCAATATGTCTATGTATTGATTGATTGATTTGTGTTCTTTACCTTAATATACAACATTCTAGGCTTGATCTTAGTATTTCACTTATGATTGCATTGAAACTTTGATTGTAGTTCTTTTTATGTTGCTTCTCGTGATGGATGTGCGAGTTATGCTTTTGAAAACTAAGGACACCTCGAGCCTTGTATGTAGAAAGGATTTCCATGGTAACAGTATTCTATACTTCTTTACCCCTATATGGCCGATTCCCTCTTAAGATATTTCAATTTCATTTAATATACTCTTAGGGGCCTTGTAATAGTCTTCATACTACCTTACTTGTATGTTGCCCTAACGGAATATTACGTAGACGGCAGGTTCGTGTAATTCGTTCATGACTTAGGAAATACTTACATAGATCATCACAAGTGTGACAAAGCAAACAAGGATTAGGAGAAGCAATCTGAGGGAGAGTAGTGCATGATTAAGTAAATACGTTCGTTTACCATATAAGTTTCCACCAAAGTAGTTTAGATTTATAATTAGTTTAATTAGAGAAAACAAACCAACTCTCAACTCCCTATGATTTTACCGCTCTTTCTATAAATAATAATACAAAAAGAATCTTTCCTCAACCCCGTAGACCTCTCGTTTGATCTTTGGATGACCCTTACCAACCTATTCCCTGGAGGAACGATATACATCCCCCGAGTCTTGTTGTCATATTCATTGTACGATTATTTGGTGCACTGCTTTAGGGATGAGGTGTAAAAACTTCTTGCCAAGTCACGACAACCGCATCAAGTTTTTGGCGCCGTTTGCACGTGGGGCAGTTAGGTATTCGGACCAATTGTTTAACTTGGGTTTTACTCACTTGATTTCATTATCAAGTGAGAATTTTTTTCGGTTATTAGTTTCTTTTAGTCGAATCTTTTCCTTGTTTTATACCGTTTCATATCGCTCAAAATGACGCGTAGCACCATTAAGAAGTTAACGGAACCCCTCGACGAACCTGAGAGAGAATTTCAGAGGCTTAGGAGAGCCGCCTTGCGCCAGCATCAAAATGAATCTCTAGCCATAGCCGGAAGAAACCTCTTCGATGATGAAGCATCCTCTTCCAATGACATTAAAACCAAATCGTGACCTCCTAGAAACACCTTACAGGAACATTCTCTCCACAACTAAAGGCGGTTTTAAAAAATCCAATTATCCTCCTTGCCGAACAAACGGGAAGAATCGTCAACTCGCGCGACATCTTGCTAATCCAAGGAACATGCACGTTCCAATGATTAAAAAGCGAAAACCCTCTCCCGCATAGCAGACACTACTTGAGTATTGTGGATAATATACGAGCTGACGAGGCCACTAGGGACGCATCTAGGCTACGTTTCTTTCACTTCTCCCTCAAAGGAAAAGCAAAAGAATGGCTTGACAGAACGCCTCCCGCCCAAATCACAACATGGGATCAACTTGTGGCACGGTTCCTTGATTACTTCTTTCTAGTAGGCCGAACTCATTTCTCCGAGATATGGTCTCTTGATTCAACAAGGGAACTAACAAACCATCAAAAAGCGCCTGGATCTATTTCAAGGACTTTATCAAACAGGTTTTGTCCCCTCACCATTGAATTTAAAAATACTTTTTAGTCAAATCATTGTTCATTGATAACATTTCTCAGAAAGACGTGGGAAAAATAGACCAGTTAGTTCGCTCATTCCCATTTTTAGTTCTCTCACCGCAAGAGAAGTGGAAACGAATAGAATAATTGTCCTAGTATCAAGACGATCTATGGGATAAACCATCGGAATCTTATGAACATTTCTCTAATAGGGGGTAATTCAACCACACATTAATAGGACTTCTAAACAAGGGCCTGTAAAAAAATACTCTTACCTAGAAATGCCCACCCATAGATAGGGAATGTGGACCCTTAACCTAATTCTGCTATCTTTGCAAGGGAGCCCATGAGGCGACGATGAATGCGACCCAAATAAACCCAACTGAACAAGTATTGCTTATTCTTGGGAGAGACTGAAATCTATGATGACCCTCTCTCCTGAGATTCTATCATAATGACGAATCCAGCACATAAAGGAAAACCAACAAAAAGGAGAAGGAGGAAAGTGGTCCTATGTGGGTTGTCAGAAGTCTAAGTTTAAGGACGAGCTGTGCTCGGTTTCATGTCTTGAAAAAGCAATTCCATACAAAGGCATAGGGAAATGCTTTGGACTGCATCTTCAGGAAATACCACGAACCAATTTTCCCCATCATCCTCACTACAATCAAGAAATACAAAGATCCTTGAATTGGTAGGCGCCATCTTTTGCCTATAACAACTCCAGATCTATGAAGCTAGCAACCCGGTGATCCCCCTTTTCCGAATTCATTGTCAACCAACAGCATCGAACCACACCGGAGGGACAATCGAAAAAGGAGGATCCAAGATGTGTAGGATCCAAGGTCTTTCTGAATGAGGAGATTCCATCAATCATCCACTCTTTACCATGTTCTATAAATCGTCCAGTGTGCACCTTTCCATCCTGATTAAAACAAGAAAAAAAAAGGATGACGTATGAGGCGATATTCCTTAATCTATCTTTCAAGCAAATTCACGTTAATTCTGCCTTTTTTAGAAGCCTTGATCCACCATTGCCGACGGATCCAAGTTTCTGAAAAGGCTTCTTTCGCACAAGGTAAAGCTCGAAAAGGCAGCCTCTTCAGCTCATAATTAGTGATAGAATGTTCAGCCGTTATCTAGAGAAGCTTGCCTCAAAAAGAAGGAGACCCTAGGAGTTTCATGCTACCATGTCTTATTGGACCCTTGGCGGTGAAGAACACTCTGGGCGATTTGGGGGCAAGTATCAACCTTATGCCACATTCTCTCTTCCAACGATTGGGCATTTCTAACTTGAAACCAACCAGGATGAGTATTCAGCTAGCTGATCGGTCAATTAAATATCCTATCGGGGTCTGTGAGAATATTCTAGTCATATAATTTAAGTTTATCTTTCTGTTAGACTTCCGTATCTTAGAATAATGGACGAAGACGAATTAGTTCCATGGTCATCTTGGGATGACTTTCTAGCATCGGAGCTGTAATCGACGTTCATGAAGGGAAGTGCGTTTTAGAGTCGGGAAATGAAACCATCACCTTCATAATTAGGTAAATCTATGAAAATCTAAGTACTCCTGCGATGGACTTATTGTTACTGCCGCAGATCATACGACGAAGCTCACCAAAGAACAAGTGGGTAAAAACAGTGTCCCCGATGGAAAATGGATAGAACTTGAAGAATGAAGAGATTCAGACATTGGTACGGGTTGTATCCTTCTACCTAGGGCGGACCTGTTGAGCTACTCGAGTGGATAGCCAACGGAGAAAATCTATATTAAAGACCTCAACGCGTCAACACCTAAAATGGAGGCTGAAGAAGCTACCCGAACACATAGAATATGCTTTGATGAAGAAGACAACCAACTCCCAGTTGTTTTCTCTTCGCATTATCTGCCACACGAGAGGACCAGGCTTCTTGAGTTCTGAGGATCCACAAAGAAGCCATGCCTGAAGTATCACATTGTAATAAAGGGGACTGACTTCTTCAGTCTTATACTTACAAAATGCTCATGGATGACGAGTTTCAAGCCAAGCGTCCTGGCCCCAAGAAGGTAGTGATACCAAACATTAGGAGACGGTAGTAAAGAAGGAACATAAACTCCTGATGTTGTCTAATCTACCGATTTTCGTTAGTCCTTGGGTTTGTCTTGTTCAGGTCGTCCTAAAGAATAAGTGGGATGAACGTAAGTCAAGAACGTGAAAAACGAGCTAATTCCTTAAGAAGGGTTACCGGATGCGCGATTACTCGTGGACTTCGACTACCATAAACTAAACAATGCAACCAGGAAAGATCACTTTCCCCTTCTATTCGTCGACCAGATGCTCGAACGGTTAGCCGCGCATGAGTACTATTATTTTCTGGATGGGATCTCTGGGTATTTACATGTCCCTATCACCCTAGAAGACTAAGAAAAGACTACGTTCAATTGCCCATATGGCACCTTCGCATATAAACGAATGTCATTCGGACAGTGCAACGCTCTGGCAACTTTTCAACGTTGCATGACGACCATATTCCATGAACTGATCGAGGATAGCATGGAAGTATTTATTGATGATTTCTCCATCTTCGATAGTTCCTTCGACCACTGCCTCAAAAACCTAGAGAAAATGTTGAAGAGGTGTGAGGAGACCAACCTTGTATTGAACGGGGAAAATGCAACTTCATGGTAAAAGAAGGAATAGTCCTCGGTCATAAAGTTTCATTGATCAGAATCGAAGTGGACAAAGCAAAATCAAAGGAATTCTCAAAAACTACCATATCAACAATCATAAAAGCCATACCAGAAGCTTCTTAGGGCACGCAGGATTACTACAGAATTGTTCTATAAAAGATTTCTCACAGTAGCTTATGGCACAATGACCTAACTCCTCGCTAAAAGATGCAACCCTTCAATTTCTTTGAAGAATGATTAAAGCCTTCGATAAGCTAAAAACTTGAAACTAACACTTAGCCCCCCACCATCCATGTTAAAAAACCAGATTGAGTCATTATGTTTAGGATCTTGGGCGACATTGGAGTGACTACGCTGTCAGAGCAGTACTTGGGCAAAGGAAAGACAAACACTTTCAACCTATACACTACGCCAGCAAGATGATGAACAAAGCACAAGAAAACTAACAACTTAAAAGGAGATTTTGGCTGTTGTTTTCGCATTCGATAAGTTTCGTCAATATTTGGTCCTATCTAAAATATCGTCTTCACAGATCACTCTACCTTACGGTACCTCTTTACAAAGCAAGATGCAAAGCCTCGGTTGATAAGATGGATGTTACTGCTTCAAGAATTTAATATCGAGATCCGTGATAAAAAAGGGCGCCGAAAACCTTGCAGCGATCACCTCTCCCAGCTTGAGAACCCCAAACCTTGGGAGGCTGACCAAAAGCAGAGATTAGAGGACTTATTCCTGAAGAACAATTAAGGATTATCTTCGATAAAGAGTAATGAACCTTCTGGTATGCACTATGCCAATTACTTGCCAGTGTATACTACATTTCCGTTTACCACTTAAGAGAAGCAAAAGTTCTTCAACGATCTAAGGCATTATTTTTTGGATGAGCCATTTTTATTCAAGCAATGTGCGGACCAAATCATACGAAGGTGTGTCGCTGGAAATGAGGCATCCAATCCTTCATGCAAGTCATTAGCGGCCGTCATTGAGGGCCTTCAGCATCGCCATCATTGTAAGGAAAGTCTTCAAAGCTGGATTTATGGCCTAACATCTCACGTGGATGCTCGAAAATTAGTCACGAGCTTGCGTTCGCGTGTCAATGAGCCAAAAACATTCTTCAGGGAATGAGGGACACCACAAAAATACATCTAAGTCTGCGAGATAATTCAACGTTTGGGAATTAGACTTTCTTGGGGCCATTTCTATCATCAAAAACTGAGAACAAACTATATCTTGTGAGCTAGTGATTAGGTGTCCAAATTGGGTGGAGTCTTAATCCTTTCTGCTTTGCGTATGCTCGAAACGTAGTTAAACTTCCTCAAAATATTATCTCACAGTTTTGGAAGACCGAAGGCCTTGCTAAGTGAAAGGGGGGTACCCAAATTCTGTAAGTACCAGGTGGATCGAGCAATGAAATGTATGGAGTAATACTTGATTCTCCCACAGCATATCATCCATAATAACGGGCAGGTCAAAAAAACGAATAGAGCTAATCATACGTATTCTTGAAAAAGACCATATGAAACAACAGGGAAAACGAGGGGTCTCATAAGTTGGATGACTGCATTATTGGCATTACCGAACAGCATCAAAACACCTCTTTAGGTGGAACTACCCCTTAGGATAATCTATGGCAAAGCATGTCATCTTCCTGTCAAACTTGAGCACAAAGCTTACTGGGCCATTAAAACCTGTAACATGGACTTAACCAAAGCAAAAGCAAACAGGTTTCTACAGATTAATGAGCTGGACGAATTAAGGCTCGATGCCTATGAGTCCTCCGTCTCTTATAAGGATAAGATCAACGATGGTGGAAGGATATATGAATAAAGCACCAACACTAATATGAAAAAGGGCAGGATTAAGTGGTTCTCTTTTATTTCGGCGCCTAAGCGCTATCCTAAGAAAGCTGAAGTCAAGATGGAATGGAACATGTAGTTAAGCAACAGGACTGAAAAATGAGTGCGATCGAACTTTACGATGAAGATGAGAATGAATCATCGTAAAACAGCGGACATGTGAAACCATATCAAAAAAGATGTATTCAATGTGGATATAAGGACGACGATTTCACATTCGAGGAAGAGGAGAAGTCACATTTAAGGACATGTGACTTCGAGTCTAGACTACAAAGACTCATAAATAAAGAAAAACGTTTTTTGGAGTCCACCCAATATTTATTTTCCCGCATTTAAGAGTGTCTTGTGTTTTAATTCTTCTCTTTATTCTTTTATGTTTGACATATGTTGTAATCATTCTTTGTTTTGTTTTTAACTTTGTCTTATTGACAATCAAATGTATTTTGCATAAAATAAGTGTAGGGGGAAAAATTCCAGTTTATAAGAACCAATTTCTAACACTATAAAAAATATATTTGTTTTAGATTAATTCGCCAATCAGTTCGACGCGTCATATGTTTGTAATGACTTAATCTCTAGGTTTTATTGTAGTATTTGATGCATGAAATAACTAATAAATTGTCTGCAAGAAATTTTTTCAAGAAAGACAAAAGAATAAATTTTACACAAGACGCTAGGGATGGTCGTCAGGATTTATACTGACGGCGTCACCCCCAGCCATGTGAAAATTCAAATTTTTTTTAATTATTTTCGAAATAAATTGTGCAATATCTAAAAATTTGTAAATTTTCTTGTAAACCAGCTGAAAACCTATTGATTTATATCATCTCTTTCATCCTATCTTTACTGCTTTCATAGAGTCAACCCTAAAGTTTCGTTGTATATATCATTGTCCAGCCGATTTTAAACCAGGTGTAGTTGTCTTTGTCTTTGATTTACAAGTTATATTTGATGAGAAGAAGCTTGAAAGTTTTAGGAAGTTTCTTAGATAGATTGATTATGAGGATGATTTAACCATTTATCGCATGTTTTTTCCTCCATTATTGTGCAAACCAGTGGTACTAGTATTCTTTTACTTTGTTTTCATTTTCCTTTTATCATTTGACGGGTATTTTAAGAACATAGGGACCAATGTTCAACTTAAGTGTAGGGGGAAATAAGTCTTAGAAAACTATTTCAATTCAAATTGCCTATTTGATTGTTCCTTAAAATGATGGGTTAATATATCTAAAAACATAGCATATGGACGGTAATTTACCAAATTTTAAAAAGTTATGACATTTTTACCGAGAAAAACCGAGTATTAATTGCGTCTCACGGATAAGAATTATTTGACTAGCACAAATAACCTTAAATCCCACACAATAATGTAAGGTTCGCTTTTAGATCTATAGGAATTCGGGTATCCATTTTACCCAAGATTGTTTATACCTTTAGCTTGTTCGAATTAAGTTTCGAATGCAGTCATATGTGTCTTTCTGTCGTTACGAATGTGTATGTATGGTCTTTGTCGCCTTTTCTGGAGCACTGTTATCGATATTAAATTAATATGAGCTGTTACCGGTAGAGTATTAAATTTAGTACGTGTTTGTTGTGATGCATCCGATGGCCGCCCTTTAGTGGTATCGGGGGATTTGCTAGATAAGAGGCACTAGGATTAACCCATGTTTTAAACCTGTATTTTTTATGATGGTCACCTCGATCATATAACTATCCCACACCCGTGCTTCGCACTTAATTTTTGTGCAAGACTCCCCTAGTGAAACCCTCCGAGCCTATTCTTTTCACGGTTCTCATTATTTTCTGGTTAATCCAGACTATTATTGAAGAGCATTTTGTTAAAACTCTAAACCAATTGTTACACCCAAATCGCCTTAGCCTACCTTGTATGCACTCACTTTTAGTACATTATTGTTTTAACCCAAGTTAATTATTGAGTACACGATTGCTAAGTCTTTATCCTTGTAAATACAGTTTTGGGATGATTGGATTTCATGTAGTCCCTATTAATTTTCACGAAAGAATAAGGAGAAAAAGTCAAGGTCCAAATACCCTCTTATGTTTGTCAAATGATCTCCATGTTATGTGATCAACCTCAATTCGGGTCATTAGTTAGTTTGTAATTATGAGTTCTAAAACTTAAGTGTAGGGTGTGTTTTTAAACCAATGTGTTTGTATTATGTTAGTAAAAAAACAGAAAAGAAAAAGACAAAAGATTGATGTAGAGTTTTGTAGATTTTGTATATCTTTGTCCGTGTCTTTGGCTTAGTAACCCAATCAGCGTGTATTCGTATAAATAATTAGCTAACCCTTTCACTCCAAATTCACCTAAAAAGTCACTCCCCAAACGTATCCCATCCATTTTCGTTTCCATTTATGTCACCTACACTGTAACACCCCCAAAACTTTGGTCGCAGCAGAAATATGTCCGGGGGCGTTACTTCATAATACACAAAGCAAGGTACAAGAGAACGACCTATAAATGTGTCATTTGAAAAGTAATCTAGTTAATTTTCTTGAAATTGATATTATATTTGTTCCATAATTGCATCACAATGAAAAGCTTAAAAGCAATACAACGAGATTTGATCATTGTTATGTAGTAGAAATCCATGAATGAAATCTTGTCAAATTTAGACTCCAATAGACATCAAGCAAGCCAAGCATCTAATTCACCTGAGAAAAACATGCTTAAAAATGGTCAACATAAAGTTGGTGAGTTCATAGATTTTTGTAATTGTAAATGGTGAATCAAACATTTGTAAAGCGTGTATGACTATTTCAATCCTTATAATAGTCACCCAAAATGTGTGTATGAACGTTGAATTAAAGATGTGTATGACTACTGTATCCCATATGATAGTCACAAAAAGTTAAGTATAGTTGGAACAAAGTGTTTATAAAGTATGCTTGACCATTGTATCTAATACAATAGTCACCATGTGTGATTACGATTTGCACCCATAAGTTCATGAACTGTGACGTAGACTTGAATGTATGCCCCTTTATTCAAGGCACAGTAAGAGTTCATGTGTATGTATTTGTTGGTCCTGTAGACCCAAATCCAATCATGTTCCGACATGGTATAACGTTCATTACCGGTGATAGCTAGTCACCTGAACGGGGATTGTCAATCCCAAATAGATCTATTTTATAACATTCGCGCTCACCCTCCAAATGATTTACAGTTCATGCAACCTAAGCTAATCCGTAATCATTCGAGTAAAATTCAAGCATGTGTTTACGTCTTAAAAGTAAACCAAGTATTGTATCTCATCGCAAGATATGTAAATGAGTATGTAAATTTGTAATCAACCATGTAAATGTATTTGTAAACAAGCACGTTCTCACCCCACTAGCCTAGGATAATGTATTTGGTTTTTTCGATGAATGGTTACATCAACGCGACACGTTGATAAAAGACTTAGATTTCAAGTTGTAATAGTTTGGTGGTTGGTTAAATAAAATAAATCGAAAGTAAACGAAAAGGGTGTAATATATTTCGTATATATCACAAATGAAAAATTGAACGAGTATATAATTTGTATCGTGAATTATAAAACAAGGACAAACAACCAAAAGAATGATACGAAGTGTATATAATACGCGACATGTATTATATATGAAATAAAATAAAAGTATATAATACCTTGCAAGTATTATATAAGAAATGTGAGAAAATAATTAAAATAACATAATCTGACACGTGTTCGAAAATCACCATATAAGTTAATAAAGAGTCCCTGTTATAAAACTATCGCACGTTTTATAGTTGAGAATCATGTAAACGCTGTTTTCAAAGCTTTTACAAAAGTTATGACTTTATCTTTTAGTCGAGAATTATAAAATAATATTTTATAATTTAGTATTTCGATTTCTTGACGGGTGGTAGCTAAAATAGTTGTCTCATTGTAAAAGTATAGTTCTCGTTTGTTTATCTGGTTATTGTATAATTACAAATTAAACAATCTTAAGACTTATATAACTTCGTCTTTTATCGGTTTTTCTAAGATAATAGAAATTATAATGAACTTTATTACGTATAGTGTTTTATAGATTTTTCGGCATGATCTATTCGTTTATAAGACGTTTCTATATTTATAAGATTCAATGTTTTTCCTCTTAATAAACCAATGAATATTGCAAACACCTACGTGTTATATATATATATATATATATATATATATATATATAAACTAAAAAAATAATAAATATAACATTTATTTAACCATTTAAACCACCATTATATTTGGTTTTACATTTATAAAATCCTACGATATATTTATTTATCGATTTATATAAGCCAAACGCACCCTTGCTGTTTTCTGCTAACCCAAACGTACCCTAGTGATGAAACAGTTAACCCAAACGCACCCTTGTGGTGAAACAGTTAACCCAAAAGCACCCTTTGTGCAGTTTTAGTAAACCAAACGCACCCTATGTGGTTTCTAGCTAAACCAAACGCACCCTATTTGATTTTTCTGCTAACCTAAACATACCCCTTGCTGTTAAACAGCCAACCAAACGCACCCCATGTGCATTTCTGCCAAACCAAACGCACCCTTGTGCGGTTTATGACAACCAAACGCACCCTTGTTGTGATTATGCACAGCCAAACTCACCCTTAGTGCTGTTTTACCAACGAAACGCACCCTTACGGTGCTAAGAATAACTAAACGCACCCTTAATGGTGCTAAACCCAAATCCAAACGCACCCATTCGGTGTTAATAACTACCAAACGCACCCTTGATGGTGTTTTAACAACCAAACGCACCCTTGATGGTGTTTATAACAACAAAACGCACCCCTGTTCAATTTTATAGCCAACCAACACACCCTTGTGGTGTCTTTATCAAAACTAACGCACCCCTTATAGTGCTTAATAAAACCACACACACCCTTTCGGTGGTGTCTCTGCCAGTCGCACCCTTTTTGGGTGGTTGTACAACGATGGCTGTGATGACGATGGTGGGATGAGGATGGTGGTGCGTGGCGTCGGTGGAGGTGGTGATGGTGTTTGTGGCGTCGGTTGGTGGTGGGAGTGGCGGTTGTGATGACGTGGGGGGTGATGGTGTGGCGTAGATGGTGATGATGTTGATGTCGTGGTGGTGTGGTGAG
>BQNB010089548.1:0-27381 GCA_026074375.1 Tanacetum coccineum
CGAGGAAGAAAAAGCTCGAAAACATGGGAAAGTATTTAACTAGGAAACTGCTAAGTATGGTAAGATCTGTTATGATGAAGACGTTCTCGACCTCAGATCTGTTGAAACCGAATTCCCAGCTATAGTCTTCAATGATAGTTTGACATCAAATAAAATACATTCTTGTGAACCCACGGTAAGTTCTTCTAACGATAAAATTAACTTTAGAATATCGTCCGACGAATTCGACTATGAAGATTACACGATAGTTTTTGACAAAAACTCGTTTTCTTATAAAATAATTTCTACCAATGATTTGAAAATGGATTTGGAGAATGATAATGAAAAATTCATGCCTTCACTTCCATCACCCGAGCCTACGGTCAGTTGTTTTGATGATTTAGACTTATTTAAAGATTTTGAGAATGAATATCCAACCATTGTTTACAATGATGCTCAAACGTCTAAATTAGATTTATTAACTAAACCGATTTTAAGCCCTTAACATATCGATGAATTTGATTTAGATGATGAAACATCATTGTCCGAATATGATGAAGAGGAACAAAACATTTTGTACTTTAATGATCTATTCCCCTTCATAATAATTCATCCCAATGATTTAAAATTGGAAAAGGACAATGATGATAATGAAGTCGATATAATAAAGTCTTCGGGGGGTAATGTAATAAATATCGATGATGGTGCCTATGCACATGGGTCAAATAAGCTTTTAGAAACAAGTCATGATACATCTAATAAATTTTTCAAAACTAAAACTTTTATCAAGGAATTAAATGTTAATATTGTGACTTGTAATTATCTTAACAAAGGGATGCCATTCATTTTCATAATTAAGAATTTGTATGTGCCATTTGGCATCCCGTTCGACCCCAAATTGTTTTATAAAGATGAGATTAAATTGGGGCAAGTCTAACTTAAAGACTTTTCTGTAAACAAAAGTGCTTGCCGGGAGTCAACCCGAAATGTAATTTTCAATTTCTTATCAAGTCTATCTTCCCATATTATCTATACGGCGTATCCAAACCCCATGGATACGGCATATTGACCTTCTGGACGTTATTCGGTCTTTATTTTCAGCATAGTCTATAAGACGTATTCATTAAATGAATACTGCGTATACAGGTATCAATACGGCGTATCATGGGGTATGGATACGGCATATCGACTTCCTGTATAGTATTTAGTTTTAGTTTACTATATTTTAACGAATACACCAGAGACGGAGTTGCACTTGTTTTCTTATTTGATACAGGAGCCTTCTGAAGAAATCAACAGCGTTAGTAGGGTATTTATAAATCTGGAAATCTTGAAGTGTTAGAGTCTTAAAATCTTAAGACGGCTGTTCAATACACTTTTTGCTCAAACACTCAAAATGGAGAACCACCCGGAGCAAACTATCAGGGGAGTTTCCTCGTTCTAATTCTATTTCCTGTATTATTTAATTGTTTTATCTATACAACGAGGACGTTGTATAATTTAAGTGTGGAGATGGAGAATTAGAACGTACTTGTCCGTATTTTCACAAATAAAATGCTACATGCTTAAAATGGATCAAATTTTAAAAAAATAGCATATTTTTTGTGAAAAATCACTTGTTACATTACCTAGCGCACTATAACCCTTAATGTCTATTTGTGAGAATTAAGCCTATCCGTTTCCAACTGATTGCTAAAAATTCCACAAAAATATGAGTGTGCCGGTGATGTAATGGACTTTAGAACTTGGCCTGGTATATCACTCGAGACCTCAATGATGAGTACTATGAATTTAGATGGAGTAACATGCTTAACTAGTAGATTTCTAGGATTAAACCAAAAAGCCTACATGTTGTAAAATTAACTAACTACACTGGTTAGTTAACCCTCGTGTAACCCTTTTGCTTACTCTTACTTTTAGAGTAAAGATACCCCTAGAATAACCTGCTGAGCCATTCCTTTCTTTTTTCCACACCAATTAAAATTGTTTCGTTTCACCTTTACATCTTAGCCTACCGTGTAGATTAAAGCCTATTTTTCAAAGTTGCTAGTTGCTTTCGTATAAAGTTTTGTAGTTCCTGCGTCAAAGTGAAATTTTTTTATCTCTTTAATGGTCGGTAAAATTGCACAATGCAATGGGAATATTTGTAGCTCGTGTATTTTTGCTACTTTCGCAATTATGTATTATGTACAAAGAAGAAATGTTCAATGGAAAAATTAGTCGGACGAATGATGATAGTGAAGACGGTGAAATTACACCGAGATTTATGATGTATTATTGCAAAAAAAAGTTGAAAGAAAGACAGTCGGTTCATTGAGCTTATACCGATAAGATTATTAGAAAGGATCGATTATTTGTTGATACAAAAATTCAACGATATAGAGTAATGTAAAAAAGTGGTCGATATCACCACTTATCTTGTAAAGTATGTAAAGTTCAGGATGTAAGGGAAGTTGACCGTTATGGGAACGCCAACTTAGGTTGTCTTTGTCATTTCTATGATCTAGGCGTTTGTTTATATGTTCAAGTCTTTGTCATGGAACGGTCGGGAGAGTTACTAGCAACCGTACCTTATTTGTTGGCTTTAATCTATTTGTTTCATAAAATTTTATTTAACAACCATTTACTTCCCTTTCCTGATAACTAACCTTAGGATCTACTCGAATGAGGATGCGTACGAGCATGGATGTCTATTCCGTCGTTACGGCCATGTATGTATGTCTCAACTGCCTTGTTGGATGACGACCTTCGATGAAAGTCAGAAGCTCTATACCTTATATCGTTCTTCATCTTAAAGATTGTAGAATGATTAAACCCAAGCCTATTTATAAATACCCAATTTACCTTTTGACTTTTTACTCCTTAGCTCTAGACGTGGAGATGTGTATCCTTGCCAAGCCTATGATACGAAGCTAATCAGGACCGAGCAAATGTGCATACCACTTAAATGTTACACCCTAGATTAGTTGAGTGATCTGAGTGTTTTCATTTCTATATTTCGTGAGGTGCTTGGTTTTGTACAAGTGGTTAAAACAAAAAAATGCTTAACGAAAAAATCCTTAACCTCGGTTGGGGTACATTTTCAAAACCTTTCTAAAGTCTACTTGAGGACAAGTAGGATTCAAATGGGGGGATATTTGATATCATCAAATAACGTCATATTTTACCATCATTTATCCCATACATTTTACCCACTTTTATATAATTATTGCAAGATATTAATACTTAATTGCTTAAAGTTTATGATTGCAGTAATTATGGAGTAATTTGTGACGACGAAGCTAAAAGGCGCAATTCTGGACCTAAAACGAAGACATTTAAAGAAAACTGTTATCTGCTACCATACGCCGTATCCAGCAAAGAAGATACGGCGTATCAGCGCCAGCTCATCACAAGAATACGCATAAGAACAATTCCCGATTCGGCGTATCACTCTTTACCTATACGCCGTATACACCAGCTGGTCGTCAGTCAAAGATTTGCAGTTAATATGATTGATGGCAATTAATCTTGATTGATTTCATCTTATCGTGAACTCCAAGGAAATTAACCCTATACGCCGTATTCACCTCTCTACCTACGGCGTATCGAGGCATTTTTCACACACTATAAATACGAGACTCAAAACGAGTTTCAGTGTCCAAAAATTATATTCTTCATACCATACACTCTGAAGTCAAGTTTTCTAAGAGAAAAGGAGCAGCCAAGGTCAAGCACCAATCACAATTTCATAGAAGACATCGTGTAATTCTTACTTTCTTAATCATTCGGTTTTTAATTGTTTGATCACGCTTGTATAAATTACAATGATTGTGGGCTAATACCCTTGGGTATTAGCCATGCTAATGAAGATTATAATGTTTGGTTTGTTTTAATCTGACTTGCTTAATTTATCGTTGTTGTTTAATTATGTTTATCGCCTTATACTTGTTTATGTGCTTGTACATGCGACCTATCATTCAACTGGGTCTAGTGAGACTTAACCCGTAATCTAGATGTCGGGATAGCTCTTCATGTTGTGTTTTGTATGCCCGGACCAATAGGATCACAAATGACACCCTGTCCTTACCCTTTGATTATGAGCTTAGTTGGACCGACAGGTGACACGATAATTGTTCAACCAGTATTGTTCTTAATTAATTGGTATTGATTTGGGTGGTGGACTACCGGTGTATAAGACAACATCAAGCAATAAGTGGGTAAAGTCCTGATGGGCTAGGGTATTAACAGGATCACCACAGCTTTAATTCCCTATGATAGATTATAATTAGACTAATGGATGCTTTATGCGGATGCGTTAATCGTGACAGGATTGTTCGTATCTAGGTCTTAGGAAGAAGTACCGCCTAAGTCTTAAGAATGATATGCCGCCTTAAAATATGTAGCTATTGCACTAAACATACAAATCAACATTTAATCGGATTTAACATGGTTAATACAATTTTCTATTATTTGGCTTGTACCACTCCTTTATCTTGTGATTATTTGATTTCATGTTTATTGTGTTTAGAATTAATATTTGTCACCACTAAACTTGTGCCAGTCCCGAAAACCCCCTTTTCCACTTGTAAATATCGTATAACATCAGGTTTAAACAAAGTAATTAGAATAATCTAGATAGATTAAAAATACTGATTGAATATTAGGATTTCATTCGCTCTTAGTGTTGACACCTTACTTACCGTGAAAGCTACCATATAGTGTTCGACACCCTACCTTACGCGAAACAAGTAATTATTACAACCACGACGACACACATTCAGGGTGCTTGAGAGAAGTTTAGTGTATTTTGATTTACTCCTTTTACCGATATTCCCCCGACGCCTTAGGGACACTAGATATGATGTTGGAATTAACGAGAGGGAAAAGTTATGAACACCTTCACGACCCGATAGGAAGTTTTGAGAAATGGTAGGAAATGACGATTTTGTTTATTTCATAAATCTTTGGGCTACTATAAATTTTTTCGCAATCATTCTATAAACTATGTTACTTCATTATAAAACCATTTGATACTAGTTTATACGTAACATTATTTTGACAAAAATGAGCATGCCATCGTTTGTCCTCAATTATACATAACTTGATCACCTATGTATAATTCAGGAAGGACCATGCCATGCTGAGAGTAGTCACCTTGAATTTTTTTTCGAAACCTATCTTCTACTCATGTTTCCAAAATTTGAAATTTTATGTGTATGTGTATGTATTGCTAGTAACCGCATCTCTTTCCATCCACCTCGTCTGCAGTCGCCAGTTGAACTTTGGGGACGAGAGTTCCCTTAGGAGGATCGACTGTGAGAATTCGTATTTTTGGGTAAATAAATTTATTATAATTTATTCTTATTTTACCATTAAGGAAAAAAAGTTGTATTTTTACCTTTACCCGATTCGACTAGTTTTGTGATCCTATCTAAGTTTAAGTCGTATTTTAGACTTTCTTCTGTCTACGTGTCCCATGTAGTTAAATATTCCCATTATATACCCTGTAAATTCCAAGTCATTATTTTAATCCATATATTATTTATTTAATTTACTTTGGAGTAAAATTTATTTTTCGATTAACCGAATAGGTTGTCTCGCGTTCGCAATAAAATATTTATTAAAAGTGAACTCGGCTTTAGACTAAATATTAGTCTACGCGCTCTACGTAATTTACTATTTTAGAAAAGTATCCCGTTTAATGTAGAACTATTTTTATCTTGTTCGTTTTCACTTCGTGGTTCCGCCTTAACTTTCGTTATATTTTACGTTAATACCCGTTAGCCTCAAAACTACCCACCAATCTAAAAATTTATACCCTAAACACTAAAATTACTATTAATAAAACACCAAATTTTGTTAACACCACATCATGTAGGCGTGGCATTTTGTGGTTAATTGGCAAGACATTTGTCTTGATTTTGCACTAGTAATGCATGTGTGAAACAAATAAAATCTATACTTAATTCATTCTTATCTACTCGTATCTCCAAAAACACATAAACTTCTCTTTGTCCTCCATTCTTGCCGAGTTTCATCTCCACTAAAACACAAATTTCACAAAAATTTTCTATACCAATCACTTAAAACTCTTGCACAATCTTGTTCCTTATATTAAGGCCTACCTTTGAAGACCAAGAAATCTTTAATTCAGTAAGTTTAGGGTCTGTTTTGAAGTGTTATAATGAAGGGTAAATTCTTGGAGTAGTGGTGTTATTATGGATGATGTTGGTGGTTTATGTGTTGTATGTTTACTAGTGGTTTTGGTTGTTCTTGGAAGAACCTTGCAAGAAGTGTTCTAGGGTTATAAATGGTTATTTCACTTGGGTAATATGGCGTCTAAGGGCTGAGATTTTGTTGGGTTGAGTTTATTTTGGAGGTTGTTGATTTGTTTATAAGCTAGAAAATGGAGTAGAGGTTGTATTGGTTTTCACTAGTTACCTTTATTTTTGTAAGCTCCATTTTATTTTCTTCATCTTCTCTTGTTAAAATTACTATTGATTTCTTTACCTACTGTAAAATATGTATTTTGATGATATTAAGAGGTGTGGCAAACAAGTATGGCATTGTATTGACTTTTGGTGAGGTCAAAATTAATGAGAGTGTGTGTTGATAAAGTGGAATTTGGGACTGTTTTAGGTAATCAGCTTGTTGGGCTTAATGCGAAATATTTTTGATTTGTGGACTATTGGACAATTCATTATAGAGGTAGACAAACATTTGTAGAGTATGTGGGGAGTTGGATAGATTTTTATCTCCTCCGGATGAGTGAGATATGACCGAAATACCAAAACTAGTCAAATTTGTACAACTGTTGGGAAAATAAGTAAAACTCTATATTTTTACACTAACTTGCTAAATTAAAAAGTTGAGCCCTGTATTAGACACATAGAGCTAACACCTCCTGTTTGACTCACTTGAATTGCTATCATAGATTGGGATTTATGGCCGTTTCTGTGAAGGGTTAAAAATCTGGAAACTTTCTGTTTTGGGTAACCAGGGGTAAATCAGTCTTTTCACATGGTTCTAAAACTTTTGAGTAAGTAATACATACATTTCTGAAAACTAGACTCAAAATTCTTTCCAGGGATGAAAGCCTTGTATTTTTATCATTTACGGATTAGGAGCTAGAGGTCGGGAAGTTGGGTCAATTTCAGAATTTAGAAATCTACGTATAGTCTTTAATTTTAAAACGTATATGTTAACTTTGGTAAAATGGGAGTTAAGGGATAAATTTTAATACATGTCTTAATCAATATAAGGTCAGGTTAGACTTGAGTTTTTGAGTGAAAAATTTCTTTGAAAATACTAGTGCAATGTCATGCTTATTATGGACACACACCTCATAAACACCTAATTATTTTTACGTATCAATTTATACTTTATCATTCTAAGTCGCACCACATATTTTAGGTGTTTCTTAGAGACTCTTGCTCGTTCTATGATCTTGTTACTTCTAACTTTCTTTTACTTTCGGTGAGTTCGTAGCCCCTTTTCTATTTACTTGTTTTTACAAACTCTACGGGGTGAGATTACATGCTTGCTTTACATAGTGGACATAAGTACTTTTGAAATTGTATGCTATTTCCTGGTTTTATTATTGCCTAAGTACATACTTTGCCATTTAAGTCCTCTTTCATCATGAGTCGTTAATTACTATGGGTAGTAAACACGAGTGTTGTGGATAGATCTATCGGGACTGACAATCCTCGTCTGGGTTGTGGTTTCTAGATAACCATTGACGCATTTAACATTTGAAGTATTTCGTAGGATATTTGGCAGCATCTGTGTCTGTTTTGGGGCACAAACTTAAGTACTGGGTTGAATACATTTCATTACCTGTTAAGGTTCGGTGTCATTGAGCTTAGGGAATTAATGTATATTTTCTTTAGACTTGGTGTAATATGTTTCTCTGTCTATCAAAATACTTAAATCTTGTGGTCCATGAAATTATTACTACTAAACCTATGAATTCACTCAACAATTTTGTTGACGTTTTAGCATGTTTTAATCTCAGGTAATAAGGTGTGATTTCTGGATGGGAGCCCGCTTGGACATCATGAAGACGGATTCTGTGTTTTCCTTTATTCGATGCCAACTGTTAAACTTATTTCTCTAAACTTATGTCATCTTTTGAACTGTGTCTTTGTTTAAAACTTTTAAGTGTTGGGACCAAAACTGCAACTCTGATATTTTGAATGCATCGAATATGACTTATTTAAAAACGCCCCTTTTGAGGTCGCTTCCTATATCTTGTGTATTGTACTATGACGTGGTACCCCAATGCTACCTTTTTCGCTGCTACCAGATTTTGAGGGTGTTACAGTAAAACTCTTTGTGAGTTCGCAACAACCCACATCAATGGAAAAATCCCAAGTCTACCCAAGCAAGAGGAACCCTAGGACGTGTAACCGGAGAAGATCCTAATTTTTTTGGAGACGATGTTATCCTGCGTCCATCTGGGGCTCCATGAAAGTCTAAAGCTCAACGTTCTACAAGCTCATCCGCCACTTCCGATTCACAAAAAGAGCAATTTT
The DNA here is from genome assembly GCA_026074375.1 of Tanacetum coccineum. Taxonomy (NCBI): domain Eukaryota; kingdom Viridiplantae; phylum Streptophyta; class Magnoliopsida; order Asterales; family Asteraceae; genus Tanacetum; species Tanacetum coccineum. The sequence continues at coordinate 8,499 of BQNB010089548.1, forward strand.
CCTAATTGACGCAACAACAAATACTTTGACCGTGAAGCCAAGAAAGAGCAAATGGAGCGCGGGATAGCGGCACGACTCGAAGTTTGCGAAATTCAAAAAAGAAACAAAGATTTGAAGATACTTGCTTTCGACACTACCGAGATGAGTCCGGCTGACGCGATAAAGATCGAGGAGTTGAAAGACAAGATCCAAACAAATTATTTTAATTTTTAAATTGTTGTCGTATTTTATTTAACATACTTTTTTATTTAACTTTATGTATTTTTTATTTAATGTAGTTTGTAATATTTTTTTAATTAATGAAATTTGAATTTGAATTTGATAATTTGTTTTTTTAAATACGTGAAAAAAGAAAAAAAAGTAGGGTCATCATAACACTATATAGTGTTAACCAGAGAGGGTTTTTTTTGATGTTATGCTAAATTCTGGTGTTATGCACCAGTTTTTTCTACTGCACGAGCACTACGACTTCACTGAACCTTTTGTGCTTTTATGATGGGCTTATGAGCTTATTAGCTTATATGTGTCATATAAGCCCAAACTAAGTGTTTGGCAAAGCTTATACGAGTGAGCTTATGAGCTTATACAAAGGGGTTTTGATAAGCGACAAAAGCGTGACTTTTTTAAGTGAGTTAGACTTATATAACATTTTGCATTATAAATTACGAATTTACCCTCAATTATTATTATACTTAATATAACATTAATATTTTTCAACCTAGTAGTCATTTACCACTTTAAACTATACCAAACATTTAAAGTTATCAACTTATTAAATATAAACTAATCTAAACACCCAACGTGAGCTTATGAACTTAGGATATATGAGCCATAAGCATGGTCGTCTCTAAATTTATAAAAAAATTTAAGGCCCTGTGCGAAATTACATAATGTGGCATTTCTAAAAGAAATGTTATATATAAAGTGTCACAATTATAAGATCTAATGCAAATTAGTTATATAAGCGTTTAACATATTACTCAAGAAAGATATTTTCTTATCTAAACATTGTTTTCTTTGAAAAAAAATACGTATACGCATGCATATAATTGTGAACGAGACAAATTTTGGGACCCCTAATTTTTTGAGGCCCTGCCCATCCTACACACCCTTCATAAGCCCAAGTCATAAAGCTTAGACAAACACCCCGTCATTATATAAAAATTTTCCGTTATTATATAAGCCCAGGTTATCAACATATTTTATTTTCGTTGATTTCAAGTAATGTGCTTTCACTTTTCCACCATTTTCTGCAAAATGATAAAATACCTTCAGATATTTTTTCTCGAAATAAAGTAGGTTGCCGAAAATTTTATTAAAAGAAAGGAAGTTGCGTAAAATGAACAGACATAAAACTGATGATTGGTGTCGATTTCTATTGTGTGCTTTGTAACCCTTTTGGGAAGCCAAATTAGCTTACAAAATCTATAGTAGTTATAAATTGTGAAGTTGATATATTTGTTTCCACAATGAGAATTGTTATCTAGCCCCTTGTCAGATTATAATACCATCATATCATCAGTGTCTACTTATGTTTCCTATGAGCTCTATTGTATCATGCATGAGATTATAGCAGAGAGGAATGCCACATATGCAAAAGAACGTATGGCCAAACTACAAGTGCGTCTACAGCAAGAGAAAGCTGATATGGAGACCAACAGGGCTCATACTGAGCAAGAGAATGTACAAATGGAGAGCGACAATGCAAAGACGGATAAGGAACAGAATGCACTCAATGAGAACGAACTGCAAATTGAGAGAAACGCGGAACATATCATTAGATATTGGGAGAGTTTAGGTGAGCAGATTAAGCAAGGGAAAGAGAAGATTGATGGCATCGTTTGGGAGTTGTGCCACATTAAAAAATTGATGACAAAGCTGCCTGCATCAAACAGGGCTGAGATGCGACCATGTTTTTCTAGTCTGTGTGCGCAAGCTGACGTTGTCATGAGTAAGATAAGAGATTGCATGAAGGTCCAATTAGATGAGAATCAAAGCTGTTCAAATGTCTGCTTTCATGAAGTTACTAAAACATTGCAGTCGTCTTCTTAGCAAATTGTAAGTTGTTGATTTCCCTTGCACTCACTCACAAGTGATAATCATAAACAAAATGTCAGCTGTTGGTGCTATTTTTTTCTTTTGTTTTGATTTCAGGTCCAACTTCTTCTTTTTTGTGTTACCATAATGCAATAGTAAATTTATAAACTTCTGACAGTTATGGACTCAACTACTCGGGGGGACGTATTATCAAGTGATTTGGGTCGTAATTTCGTAATATCGTCTATGTATTGATGTTTCTCCAACAGGATTGGGCATGGGACTGGAAAAGTTGTTTTGTGTCATGTTACTATATATATTTTTATTATGTATTTACACTCGCACAACTACTAACGACGTTATTGGGCATGGGACTAGAGAAAAATAGTTTTGTGACATGTTCCTAAAATATAACTGTTTTAATTTATGTATTTTACGACACGCACAACAACTATGCACACAACCTTTAATATAATCAATCAAGGGAGAAAGCCTATCACTTGTGTATAAATAAAAAAACCAACTTTTTAATAAAAAAGTCTAACAAAATATCATGGGTCATGGCTCAACACGTGTCTCTCCTCAATTTCACAGCCATTTTATCTTTCTTCTTCTACTCCGTATTGACAACTTAGCCAAATTTTGTCCCAAATTCAGTTTGAAAAACCATACAAAACAACAAAATTATGTTTTGATGTTTATTCAAATTCATCATATATTCCTCCGATATACAAATTACAACCCTTTGCAAGAAAATATTCCTTCGATTGCTACAACTTACAACCCATTGCAAATTTGAATTTTATCAAAATTAGGGTTTCATTCAATTTAAGGCTAAAGGGAGTGGTATGTATTAGGGATGAGCAAAAAACCAAAGAACCGGACTGGAACCGAGACCTGAACTGGAACCAAAAAGAACCGAACTGGACGAGAACCGTAGGTTTCGGTTCAGTTCTTGATTTTAAGATTTTCTGGTTTTCGGTTCTGTTCGGTTTCACCGGTTCTCGGTTCCGGAACCAAATACCCAATAATTCTAAAAACATGAAATTTTTTTATTTCCCATAATCAAATCATATGTACCATAAAAAACACTACTAGTCTACTTTCAGAAAAACCAAGCCAAACACCCGAAACCCTAATCTTTAATCCATTGAAACATAAACAACTATCATCATCAAAGCATACGAAGCGGCGTTTAGTATGTGTGGGCGTGTATTAGAACCCTATAGAACTCGCTTCTCAACGCCGATTGTGGAAGCTTTGATTTGCACCCAAGATTGGGCGAGAAAGTCAAGAACACAAATTAATTGGGATGATGTTGAAGATCTTATTAAAGACGATGAGATTGTGAAAGATATGGAAGAAAAATTAGAGAAAGTAACCGAAAAAGATAAATATAAACAAATAGTGAAAATATAAAAGGTTCTAGTTATTTTTTTGGACAAATTTTGAAGCTATTTTATTTTGTTTTTCATATTGCTATGCAATTATTGAACTTGTGAAACTATAGAATGATTGTTTATTTGAGTTTATACTTTAGTTGTTAAATGTTATTGCTTTTAACGTAAATAGTTGCAAATAGTTAAAAAAATACATTTTTTGTGCTTTTTATTAGCTTTATTCATTAGTGCATCATGTCTTTTTTTCTTCAAGAAAATCGGTTCGGTAGACCCAAAGTAACCGGAATTGGAACTTGTGACACTCCGTAAATTTCCAGGTCATTATTTAAACTTTTACGTGCAGTAATTTAACTTTGATAAGTTACGGGTTTGACCTAGAACCGGGAAGTTGTCCCGCGTGAAACTGAAAAACGTTATCGGATGCGTTCCGATTCGGACTAAGATTACTCTACTCATATTATGCTTATTTGGATTTTTCTAAAGTGTTACCTTGGTTATGTACATTTACGTTTATGAATTTTATGTTTTTCGCGTGCTTTTTGCGTTTTTGTCATTTTATGGCTAACGGAACACCAAAAATCTACCACATTTGCATGTAAACTCAAGTTATCGATTTCTAGCATTTTTAAGCTCAAATTTTTGAGTCATATAACTCCCATCTTCATCATCCTTAAATTTCTAGCTTCTAATTAAATGTAGGATCATCTTTTCACTTTTAAGAATTCAAAACTAACTCATGTGCATGAAAATGACATATTTGAAGTATACTCCCTATGCACCAACAAATCCTTACAACGTTGTACTACCCTCATGGAACACAAAAGCACTAGCATGAGACTTGAACCCTTGATAAAAAATTGGTCTTTCTTTTCCTTTCCTTTTGTGCTAGGCGTCGAACCAACAAGAACCAAGGGGAGGGTTCAAGCCATTTTGGCTTGAGCCAAGGTTCACTTTGTTGGATTTAGTGTCCAAGTTCATAACTAATTGGTAAGATTGTCGTCAAAAGTAGAGTCCTTTTTGGGTTGCCCTTAGTGAACCGTTAAGAGAAATAATAAAGGAGAAATAATATTAATTAGAATTAATATTATATGTATAATTAATTGGTTTATTAATTTATTAATAGTTGGTAAATTATAAAGAAGCTACCAACGGGCCTCTGGTCTAATGGTATGGAGGTTTTACCCTCCTAGGCAAGGTCTCAAGTTCGAGTCTTGTCTAGGGAGATAGGGGTTTCCTCCCGCGTGCGTAAAGGGAAGGGTGCCATTGCCTTCTGGGCTGGACCTAACCTGGTTGTGTGGGCTCGCTACGCCTTCTGGGCTAGGGGCCATGTAGCCACAATTGCCGTTCAAAAAAATTATAAAGAAGCTTGGGCAGAATACGAACTAATACAAAGTGTATTGAGTTGAACGGGCCGGGAAGACCCAAATGGGGCCCATGGGACGTTTTTGGGGCATCTCACATCGTCCCAAAAAGACATCCCAACCCCCTCCCTCTCAATATAAATTTCGGGGCATGCCAAGGCTTTATTTGCTCATTCTCTCTTTCTCATTCCTACTCCTTGTAAGAGTCTTTCGTGTATCGGGACCTTAAGAGTTCGAATTCTTTTCTCTTTGGTTCGTGGGTGTGAGCTATTAGAGGTACTCTCGTTTGGGTACTTGCCTCCAAGTTCGACCAAGGTGGTCTGCATGTGAGAAATCCGATTTTCTCAAAGGTTAGTATTTTCTTATTTATTTATTTCTTTTAAGTTGCTTTTATTATTAGGTTGAGATCCTTTAGGGTTTAGTTCACTTCTTACCCTAGATTAAATGTTATTTCCATTTTATGTTAATCTAGTTAGGGTATAGAAAACCCATCAGTGGTAATCAGAGCGTTAGCCTAATTCTATTAGCACTTAATTATCTATCAGTAAGTTGTTAACATGTGATAAGTATAAATAATTGAATATTATGTTATTGTCTTGTGATCATTGAATGTTAATATGAATTTACATTTTAGAACCTTATATTTTGAACTGTTTAAAATATGCCCCTGAAATTTTAAAATGTTTAAAATAGAACCCAAAACTTTAAAATGTTTAATAGAAACCTTATACATATTATAATTGCTATATTGTATATGTATCATTAAATCTAAGTACATCGTTAGTCAATTGGTAAATCGGCTCACCCATAGTGGGTAAAGGGTTACCCCGGTAAAGTATATTAAAACCGAAAAAAGTTAAGTACAAATGGAATGTGGCTCACCCATAGTGAACAAACTATAAGAGAGGTATAAGGCGGGTCGTTTTGCTTCCCTAAAGAAGTCGGGGTTTTAATATGCTTCGCGCTGACCTGCTTCTCCGCTTCTTTGTGCGTTCGATGGAGCTACCGAGAACTTTTGATAGGATGATGTCAAGATTAAAAGTATTAATTTAAAAGTACTAAAACAAAATTCTCGTTTTAGATATAGAAAATATGAATAGTATGCTAACCTATGAAAACCGCACATCTCTCATATGGGCTGTTAATGGAGCGCGTGTGGTTTACCGACACATTAATAAGAGAACATAAGTGAGAGGTGATGTGGGACTCGCGATTCTCGAGCTGACTCGAGCCGGGGACCACGCGGGTTTTTGCATGGTTAAATTCACCATCTTATTCATGATCCTCGGCATCACAGTCATGAATAGTAGATGAGCATATTCGAGATTAACATGCCATTGATCAAAATCAATGAATCTCAAAAGAACTAGGAATTTCATAGAGAATGGAATTGACAAATACATTGTCTACCTAAAATAAATTCGTGATGTGATTACGGCAACCCTCTTCATAAACGAATCTAAAATATAGATCATATCCTTAATTTAAAATTGGGTAATTAATTGAGGTATATTCATGCTAACTAAAACTATTTTATCTTATAGATGTCTTCTGAAAATGGTGTTAATCCTCCTGCTCCCAATCCCTCACATAACCTAAGCTTCTCATTACTCATAGTTCTTAGGAGGGAAAGACTTACCGGTCCAAATTATATGGACTGGATGCGAAACCTTAGGTTCACCTTAAGGTACGAGAACAAAGAGTATGTTCTCGATGAGTAAATTCTCACAATCAATGATGATTCAACCCAAGAAGAGATTGAAGCTCACCAAAAGCACTATGATGATGCAAACAAAGTGTCATGCATCATGGCATCTTCCATGAGCCCTGAACTGCAAAAGACTTTTGAGAACACTTGGGCTTATGAGATGAACCAACAACTTAAAGAAATGTTTCAGGCAAAGGCAAGCAAGGAACGTCTTGATGTTGTTAACCCTCATGGCTTGCAAACAAAAACCTAGAGCCTTTATTTGTGCTTTCGTCTTAGAGATGAAAAGGTACTTTGACAGGTTGGAATATCTAAACATGGTGTTCGATACTAATCTTTCTATCAACATAATCCTATCCGGTCTCCCAGCTGATTACAATCAGTTTGTGCTCTTGTATCAAATGAATAGGAAAGATCAATCGTAGTGTATATTCTATCCGATGCAATCTCACATTCACTCATTCCTCAAAATCCACTTCTCCGAAGTCTCATTTCAGTCCCACAAGCTTCTACTTCAATCGAAACCGACTAATCAAAGATCTCACCTCTAATAAACACCCAAAAACTTCACAAATTCTCTACTACATCCCATACATCTCTTCTCTCTCTCACCTCTCAGCCTCTCGCCCCTTCAGAACACTTTTACTATCATTCTCATGCTCTAGATCACTCTATCTTCCAAGTAATATACTCCTCCCATCTGCTCACTACTCTCCTCTAAAACCTCCGATACTAATAACTCAATATCCAAATCTCCTTCTCCTTCTTACCTATCACCCCAGCTTATTTCGTACTCATCGAACTGTCGACTCTCCTTCGGATCATCCTCCCTATTTAGTACTCTCATCTCTTATCATCCTCCTCTCCCGTTGATAAAAGAATAGATCCTCATATCCTTCTATTCTACTCCTTCTCTCAACTCTAAAATCTCCTACAGATTTATACCTCATACCTAGGGACAAATACGTCTGACTCTTCTGGGAATCTCGAAAGAGCTCCGTACCACGATCATTCCTCATCTCTCTCATATCGGGTCAAATTTTCCCCAAACTCTCTCTCGATGTATACTTCCTCCCAGTTCAGAATCCTACTCTAAATCTCATTCGTCTATCGCGATGCATCGTCACACTCGGTAATTCCATGTTCTTTAACAGTCTTATACAAACTCACTAAATAGAGATCCCCCTACCAATCCACCTCATCTGCTTCTCTCACTCATATCCTCCAATTGGCTCATCGCATTCAACACTCCTCTCGACCACTCTCTCCAAACCCGTCGATAACACCCGCCCAACATAGCGCGAAAACCTAACGAATATAATACAGCAAAACGTGACGGTGACAGTCGACAGGACACACGCGGATAGTAATACAGAGACGCAATAATCATTCAAATCACGATCACACACGAACGAAAACGTATCCGGAAAAACCTCTTCATCTCACTCTCAAATCTCGATCTCATCAGAATCAGTCTCACTCTATAGCTAACGCTCATCACTCCTCTCTACGCAGAAGCTAATCTCGTCCCTCAACTACTGTTACCTCCGGGAAATTCCATCCCATCCGGTCCCCTCTCGGTTCGTCCTCCCTCTCTCACCAGACTCTCAAATTCTCTAGCGCACATCCCTATCTCCCGCTAAAGCTCACTCTCTGATCACAAACTCGAATCACAAATCGCGAGTGAACTCTCTCAAACTCTCGCAGGGATCCTCTCTCGTTGACGTCAGGAACCATAAAATGTCTATAATAAGGAAAGCGACTCGGAAAATCAAAAATAATACACATTCAAGATCAATCCCCGAAGGGAAATCCTCCACACCGAAGGGACTAATCACAACCCAAAATGTCAAACATAGAATTCGTCAAGATCAACCATCAACCAATAACAAAGAAAACATCCATGAACAAATCTCTCGAAATTAACTCCTCTCGGCCTCGCTCGAAGGGTTTAACATCTCCTCTCTTCTCAAACCACTGACCAGCCCAACACCCACAGCTGTCACCAACAATTCCGCCTACTACCCGCCTCGAATCACCCCTGCAACGAAAGTTCTCTCACCAAACAATCTAACAGTAGATGTTCACCCTCGTCTCCATTCTCCGGATCGAAGAGCGTACACGAAAACAGCCGCACTCTCGCACGCTCAATCTCAGTCGTACCACATCCCTTTCTCACTCCCATTAAAATCTCACCTCACATCTCCATCTCTAAACCTCCCAATCTCTATCGGTATTAAAAGTCCTCTCTCCTCCCACCTCATCTCTAGTCTCAACCCTCAATTCGTCTCACCATCTCACTCCTCTAACATCGCTCCTCTCTCATCTCTCAAAGAAGAACAGAATCAGCATCATCACAAGCGACCAATACTCACAAAGAAATCTAATCGCAGCTCTCACCATATCCCCTACCAAATCTTCCCAGAATCACCCCCCCCCTCTCGAAACGAAGTCTATGCCTCGACAACTCAATCACTCTCTCTCTCTCTTCCGCCTCATCTCTCTCCTCGATCTCTCTTCTCTTCATAAAAATGCCAAAATGCAGTCTCAATCTCACTCACATAGCCCTCAGAATCTCACTCAATTTAAACTCAAAGCGCCTCTACATCACGCACACTCCATCTCTCTCTCTCCTTTCTCGGTAGACAATCTCAAACACACCCTCCTTTCATCCTCTCGTCAAAAGTCAAAGCCAGACTCTACTCTCCATCCCTCGACATCCGTATACTCCCCTTCCCTTCCATCGTTCTCTCATCTCTTCCCCCCCCTCTTCTCTGCATCTAAACTCACACTCGTCCACCTCTCACGATCCACTCGCTCTCTCCCATCTATCTCTCAATAACTCACTCCTCAAACTCAAACATTCGATCACTCATCTCTCTTCCTTTCATAGTCGCTATCATCTCTCACCTAGCTCAACACACACATCAATGACACCAATCTCGCCCACCCATACTCCAGCAACTCAACCAACTCTCACAAGGGTCTTCTCTCACTTGTCATCGGTCTCTGTCTTCTCTATTCCGTATCGACAATCTCGCTCTCTCCCTTCTCAATCGCAATCCTCTAACGTTCTCTCACTCCTCAGTAACCTCCTCTCACCTCCCTCTTCTCATGCTATTTCGTCACTCGCCCCTCCATCCAGATCTCAAGCTCCTACTCTCACTCCCACACAAACAAACTCATCAAGCGAAACTCCGCAACTCCATGCTCGCCCTCTTTCTCTCTTCCCAATAACCATCTCTCCCTCCCCTCACCCTACCTCATTCGTCGAGTCTCATCTTACACGCCTTCGTATTTCTCGCCGATCCCATTTCCAACACCCCTTCCTCGCCATCCCAACTCCACCCCCCCGCATACGTCTTCGCTTTCTTCTCCTTACTCACTCCAGCTCACTTCACATCTCTCGCACAACTATTTGCGTCATACCACTCTCCTCTCAATTCATCTACTCCCCAGACGTCACCCCCTCCTCTCCCTCGCCCCTATCTCCCCAGCTCTCTTTCTCTTCCCTCTTCTTCTCCCGTACTCGTCTTTTCTCCTCACTCTACTCCCTCTTCCGCTACCACTTTCCTCATCAATGCGCCCTCTCCACCGCTCTGCTCACGTCCACCACTTCTTCTCATCCTCCCCTCATCCCCTCTCCCCGATCACCTCCCTCTTTACATCTCCAACGACATTCCCCTCATCTCTTCCTCCATCCCTACCTCTACTAATACATTCAATCTCAATTCCCCCTTTTTCGCATTCTCTCCTTCTCCTTCCAAGAATGGTACGCACTAGCGAACGTTCCTCATTACTCAATCTCACTCCCTCTATATCAATTCCCACTCTCCTAGATCCTCCTCAATCTCACCCCCCAATCTTGTCGTCCTCACGTCCTCCCAATCCCTCACTCTTCTCTCTAACTACTACATCCCTCTAAAGATCCCCGTCGATCGGCTCATCCCTCATATCGACTCCGACTCTCTACTATACATCCACGCGCAATCTCTCCCCTCTCCTTCCCTCTTCTTCCGTACTACTCGCACGTATCCGCTCCATCTAAACACAAGCACGACCCTCCCTCATTCTCACGTCGTCTCCAATTCCCTCACTAACTCTCTCCAGGCCCTTCCTTCCCCACCACTCACCCTCACTCCCCATATCTCTCTCTCTCGCTATCTCTCTCTCTTCTTCTCGTCTCTCTCTCTCATCACTCTCTCTCTTCTCTTCTCTCTCTCTCTCTCTCTCTCTCTCTCTCTCTCTCTCTCCCTTCCTCTCTCCCATATCTCTCCTCTCTATCTCTCGCTCGCCTCCTCGTCTCTCTCTCCTCAACTCCTATCCTCACCTGATCTCTCACTCTCTTTATATATATATAATATATATTTAATATATCTATGTATGTGTGTTGTTGTTGGGTTTTGCTCATGACAACCCCTAAAGGTTTGTGGTTAAAAGTCTTTTATTTTATACAATCGTTTGTAAAAATAAAAATCACCAATCACAATTAAGTATTAATTGTGTATTCACTAATTCCAGAATTGTCTCCACCTTTTTCGGGATTATCATCCAATCAAATTCATTCATAAGTTGTATTATAATAAAAACTATTTGCTTAACGACAACCCTTAGGGCTGTTGTTAGCATTTATATATATATATATATATATATATATATATATATATATATAATATATATATATAAATAATATAAATATATAGATATAGATATATATATATATATAGGAGAGAGAAGAGAGAAGAGAGAAAGAGGTTAATATGGGATAGTTTCTTAAAGTAAGAAAGTGTAGAAAGTAATCTTAACCCTTGGATGTATCATTGATAATCCTAATTATATTAAACTGGTAATGTCATATATGTAAATAGTTTAAACACTAATGGCATTGTGATACAGTCCTATTAGACGTTGACCACCAACACACAATTTTCACGATTTTCTTCCATTTTTTAAGTCACTTTTCTAGATATTTGTGATACACAGCTTGCAAAGTTGGTGACTTCAAGAACTTCCAGAACCTCCAGCACCTACATTTTTCTTATAATTGTTGCTTGACAGAGTTGGTGACTTCTGGTAACCCATGGTGTTGCTTTTTTTTATGACTGCCTATTCATTACTTCTTTTAATTGAGATTTAATTCAGATTGAAGAATGTTTTGCAGAAGATGAGTTTAGGAATGTTTTGCAGAAGATGAGTCTAGGCCGATCTCAGCGTTGAGCTCCTCCAAAATAAGGTCACTAGTCTCAATTGATCTAGACATCGAATCAGAATTACCTAAGGGTTCATAATTCAATGATGCTAACTTAGGAGGGTCCAGGCTACTAATATCCTCAAACTCCTCATCAAAAAGCGGATTATCATAACATAAGGTAAAATCATCATTAAAGTCGAGAGATGGTTTGAGAAAGTCACATTATAAGATCTAAGTTTTGAATCATCACCTAAAGGCTCATCAGACATTCTTTTAGTCAAACTCGGGTTTTAGACTATATGACTAAAAAGTCGCTTAACCAAATGTCTAGCAACCACACAATCTCCCGGTTCTCCATTAAAAAGTCGACTACTTGTTCTCCTAAAGGTGAATTGATATCAAAATCTTCTTCCCTAACATCAGTGGTGGGCAAAGGTGTATTAACAGGCATATCACACTAAATTGCTACAAACCGATGTCACCTTCGACTCCCTTGGGATTGGGACAAGATCATTAACACTAAACTTTATGAATTCGTTATTTTTCCTTTCGGGAATAGTGCTAATAACCTCATCCCCCATTAAGAAGGGTGTCCCTGTAAGTTCCAGTTACTAAGAAGGTAGAAGATGGTGTGTATGTATGAGGTGTGACATGAGCGGTATAATGATCACTTAAAATTTGCTCCTTGTCAAGAGTCACCTTAATATCGTCATCGCTATCCTTATAAACAACATAATTAACTAGAGGCTCAAGGATAAAAGTACCAAGATTCATCATCATACTATCAATTTCAGATTGCATTTCATCTAAACGTTGCATGTGACGGTTAGCAGTTTCTGCAATTGAAGGCGGCATATAGGATATAAGCTCTTGGAGACTCGTCTCATGAAGAGGCGGATGAACGATAGGGTACTGTGGAGGTGGGTCAAAACAAGAAAAGTCATAATTGTTACCAAGAGTAGGCTCATAGACAAGCTGGTTCTAGGTTTGACAATCAGAGCTATAATGGGGACCTCTATAAACCTCACAACAGTCAAACTGTTGTTGCTGATCCGAAGAATAGAATGGATGTTGGTTATCACTAAATTTTAATTGTAACAAGACCATGATCTAGACGGTGTGTTCCGCATAACAATCAAAACTATAATGTGGACCTCCATAGATCTCACAACAGTCGAACTGTTGTGGCTGACTCAGTGAATAAAATAGAGGTTGGTTATAACCAAAGTCTTGATTGTAATAGGGACCCTGATCAAAGATGGGTGTGTTCCTTGTTTGACAATCAAAGCCCATGTGAGGGCTTCCTCCACAATACGCGCACCCGCGTATGTCCCTCGTAATTGTGTTTAGGGAGTTGTGGAAGAATTTGGGTTTTTATTTTTTTTTTTTTTTTTCATTATAAAATAGGGATTTAGGTCATAGACAAACTCATTTCTGGATCCTACACTTTACAGCCTGGACAATTTCCACCATTAAACGGACCTCCACATCACGAGCAACCAAAATGGTTATACGAAGACATGTCAAAGAATTAAACGGATAAGAGGATAAAGAAGATAAGAATTAAATGAATTAAGAGGTAAAGGAGAATATTTTTTAGATTTTTATAAAGATAATAATAATAAAAATAAAAATATTTTTGGCATTTTTAATATTTATATAAAAGAAAAATAAAAAAAAATTGAATTTTTATAATTTTTATAAATATGAAAATAAACTTTCAAAAGAAAGGATCTTCGAGGCACTAACTCGAAACACAACGCAAAAATCGTACAATCCTCCCCGGCAACGGCGCCATTTTGATAAACGTCAAAAGCGTGTCGTAATAATATATAAGTATTTCCCGTCAGATGTAAAAATTACTTTAGGAAAAGTAATAATTAATCTTCCGGATGTCGTATCCACGGCGAGAATTGAATTTGAGATTTACGTTAATGTTTGTAGTTTGATGCTTGATTATCTTTTGTTTGGTTTTGGTTTTTATACTAATTAAAATAATAAACTAAATTTATAAAATCCAACACTACCTTTTACACTTTTAGTAATTTTTCAAAAAATTTAGAAATAGATTTAGTATTTTTAATCATTTTTATTAATTAAAAACTTTAAAAAGTCATAAAAAATATAAAAATAATCAAAAAAATAAAATTCTTTTTTCTAAAATTTTCTTTTATCATATTCTAGGCTTAGGTTTGAAATTTACTTTCGTAGGGTTAATATTTTGTAATTTCATTTTTTAAAGAACGGGATTTGATCTCCGTTCTCGTTTTCTTCGTTTTTAAGCTTTAATCACTCTCGTTTTAGAATTTCCTTAGCGTTTTCTTTTCAAATAGTCCAAACAGATTATAAAAGGTTAAAAAATCATTTAGAGGTTTAAATGTTTAGTATGCTGCTATTTGTCCGCGTTTTATTGAATTCCCGTTAACGTTTTTAGTTAAAATTTGTTTTCCCTTAATTGTTTTTAAGTGTTTGCCTTAATTTTCCCATAGCTTTAGAAATCCAATCATAATCTTGTTCCAATTTCAAAGCATCGATTAAACAAACGACTCGCGACTTCATTTGCATCCTCGATTGGGGTAACACCCGGTGAATCATACTCCCGGTTTACTACATTGAGAGATTTTTGATTCTTATCTCTTATATTATATATTTATAAGTATATTTTATATATTTATGTATATATTTATATTTATATTTTAAAGGGTTAAGTCAATCTCATCAGTTCTGCGTCGCTGCCGTGAGATAAAAAAAAAAAAAAAAACTTTGTATACGATTGTGGAGCCGTTTGACAATTTGTGTTTGAAGATCCTTCCGTGTGAAGTTATTTTGCTTATTTTCTTGTAAAAAAATATACAAAAAGATTTTTCTTTTATTAGTATATATAATATAAAAAAATAAATTAAAAAAAATCAAAAATTTAAAAACATTGTCCATAAAAAAAGAAATAAAATTCACCATCAATATAATACTTTCAATTGAAGTATTATCATTAATAAGTCCCCGAACCAAAGATCAAAAACTTACCTTTTGTGTTTCTCGCGAGGTACTGTTCACCTTTGAAAGTTAAACAAACTATAAGAGGGGTATAAGGCGGGTTGTTCCTAGGAACTACGACCCTAAAGGAGAAAGGTTTTTAATAGCTTCGCGCTTTCCTACTCCTCCGCTCCTTTGTGCGTTTTTCTCTTTAAAGAGTTACCGAGAAGCGAGTTGATTATTAGGTTTAAGTGTCTTATCTCATTGTCCGTTATTAAAATATATTGTGAATACGTTGTTGAAAAAAACCAAAAAAAATATAAAAAAATTAGTATAAATTTTCTTTTTACATTTTAGTGCATGCGCACTCGTTCTCAATCTCGTAATTCTAACCGTCAACAACAACAAGTCAACCCGACTTTTGTTGAACCATTTAATCTTGTGGAACCTATTGAAAATCAAGCTCCTCCCGTAGTTACGATGGCCGATAATCGTACTATGGCTCAATTGCTCGAAGCACCCACCGAGGGTTACGAGGATGCCATCGTTGTTCCCGAGATCACCGCGGACAACTTTGAGCTTAAGCATGGTTTGCTTACCCTCGTTCAAAACAAACAATTTTTTGGACATGACAAAGAAGACCCTCATGCTCACATTCGTTATTTCAACAAGATCACTTCTACGATGAAGTTCTCGAACGTCCCGAGTACGTCGGTTAAGCTTATGCTTTTCCCATTTTCCCTCGAGGGTGCCGCCCGGATTTGGCTTGAAAAAGAACCCCCTCGATCGATTCTCACATGGGATGATCTTGTTTCGAAATTCATCAACAAATTCTTCCCTCCTTCCAAAACAACAAATCTTCGAAATGAAATCACGAGATTTCAACAACGATTTGATGAAACTTTTTATGAGGCATGGGACCGATTCAATGATCTTCTTCGGGCATGCCCACATCATGGATTTTCGGAATTACATCAACTCGATACCTTTCTATAATGCTTTGAACTCTAATGATCAAGATTCTTGAATTCACGCGCGGGTGGTAACTTTTTGGATAAAATGCCTCGTGATTGCCTAAGAATCATTGAGAGCAAATCCAAAGTTCATAATTCACGTAACAAACCAGTTGTTTCCAAAGTGAGTACGAGCAATTCTACCCCCGGTATTTCTCCCGATTTCAGAACTTAAGAGATTGTGAAAGCTTTGCGCTTGATAAAAAAACCAATCCCAACTCCCACTCCCGTAAAAGCGATCGAGGAAAGTTGTGTTACTTGCGGTGGTGCTCATTCTTACCGAAATTTTCCCGCCACCGATGGCAACATTTATCGTGACAATATTCAAGAGTACGTCTCTCAAGCCGCCGCAGCTAATTTCAATCAAGGAAATACCAGTTACCGAGCCCCGATTGCTAATCAAATTCGAACTCCCGGTTTTCCTCCCGTTCAACAAAACCAAGGAAATAACCAAAACCGTTACAACCAAAACCGGGGTAATAACTACAACCAAGGCCAAATTTACCGACCCCCGATTAATCAACCCCCGGTTCACCAAGCTCCACCTTACCAAGCTCCGGCTCCGACAAACACAAGGTGTGTCAAGATGATTTTCAAAACTACGTCAAAGCTAATGATGCAGTGATGAGAAATATGCAAAATCAAAATCAAAACTTGCAAAATCAAATGACCAATTTAACGGACATGCTTTCCAAATTCGTGAATTCCAATACCGCTTCTACTTCAGGTTCAGGGACACTCCCTAGTAATACCATTACTAACCCGAATAGATTTGAAAGGTATTACCACCCGAAGCGGTGTTGCTTATCAAGGACCCACGATTCCTACTACTTCTTCTTCTCCTCCTAAAGTAGTAGAACGTGAAACCGAGGTAACAAAGGACACGCCTCCTACTAATAACGGAAGTACCAAAGACGTCCAACCTCGGTTGTCCAAGTTCAACCTCAAGTACCAAATTCTGAGCCCGTTGTTGCTCCCGTTAGTGCTCCGATGCCTAACCCGAAACCGTCGATTCCGTATCCTTCGAGACGTAATGATGAAAGGCGCCGTGAAAAAGCTAACGACCAAATTGAGAAATTCTACGAAATCTTTAAAGATTTGAGTTTCGAAATTAGCCTCACGGATGCTTTGATTCTTATGCCAAAATTTGCCTCGACTCTTAAAGCTTTAATTAGAAACAAAGAAAAATTAAGTGAACTTGCTAGGAACGCCCCTTAAACAGTATTGTTCGGCGGTTCTCCTCAAAAAGTTACCCGAAAAACTTGGAGACCCCGGCAAATTTCTCATACCGTGTGATTTTCCCGGAATGGATGAGTGCTAGCTTGCCTATCTCTGGCGTCTAGCATAAAATCTCATGCCATTATCCGTGTGGAAAAAGCTTTCTCTTCCGGAGCTCACTCCTACTTGTATGACTCTTGAACTTGCGGACCGTTCGATTACCCAACCGATCGGTATCGCCGAAGATGTCGACGTAAAAGTAGGAAAGTTCCAATTCCCGGCCGACTTTGTAGTCGTAGACTTTGATGCCGATCCCCGAGTCCCCCTAATTCTCGGGAGATCCTTCTTAAAAACCGGACGTGCTTTGATTGATGTGTACGAAGGAGAATTAACTCTTCGTGTTGGAAAAGAAGCCGTAACATTCAATCTTGATCAAACTTCGAGATACTCCTCTAATTACGATGATATGACGGCGAACCGAATCGACGTCATTGAAATGTGCCCTGAGAGTATTATTCTCAAAGTTCTCGTTATCTCCGATGTGATCGCGAGTGGCAATCCACGTCCTTTTTATGACCCGGTCCTTTCATACCTCTCTCCGATCTGTCTCTCATAGTATCTTTGGATTTATTCAAAGGACTATCAGTCGTTCAAGGCTCATTCAGATCCTGTTTATAAGGACCTTCATTTTACTATGACCCGGAGGGAGATATTATTCTTCTTGAATAATTTCTCAATGATGATCCATCACCCCCTCCCAACCAAGAAAATTATTTGCCTGAAATTTGAAAAGAACTAAAAGTTTGGGAAGCTAAAACTGATAAATCTTCAATTGACGAACCTCCCGAAGTCGAACTCAAGGACTTACCTCCTCATCTCGAATACGCATTTTTGGAAGGTGACAATAAGTTTCCAGTCATAATTGCTAAAGACTTGAGTGTCAATGAAAAAGCCGCTCTCATAAAGGTTTTGAAGTCACACAAGCGAGCCATCGCTTGGAAACTCTCCGACATCAAGAGTATTAACCCAGAATTTTGTACTCACAAAATTCTTATGGAGGAGGATTACAAACTGGCGGTTCAACACCAAAGACGAGTGAATCCAAAGATCCACGATGTCATTAAAAAGGAGGTTGAAAAACTTCTTGACATCGGATTAATTTACCCGATCTCGGATAGTCCTTGGGTAAGCCTCGTACATTGTGTACCAAAAAAAGGTGGCTTTACCGTTGTTGAAAATGATGAAAATGAATTAATTCCGACTCGACTGGTTACGGGATGGCGTGTATGCATTGACTACCGAAATTTAAATAAAGCCACTCGTAAAGACCACTTTCCACTACCGTTTATGGATCAAATGCTTGAGAGATTAGCGGGAAACGAGTACTATTGTTTTCTCGATGGTTTCTCGGGTTACTTTCAAATTCCCATCGACCCTCATGATCAAGAAAAGACAACATTCACGTGTCCTTATGGAACGTTCGCCTACCGTCGCATGCCTTTTGGCTTATGTAATGCACCGGGCACGTTCCAAAGGTGTATGATGGCTACCTTTCATGATATGGTCGAAAAAACAATGGAAATCTTTGTTTAAACTGGGAAAAAAGTCATTTTATGGTAAAGGAAGGCATTGTCCTTGGCCATAAGATTTCCAAAATCGTTCTGATTGCTAAGTTACCTCATCCCACCACCGTTAAGGGTGTTCGGAGTTTTCTCGGTCATGCCGGTTTCTACCGATGATTCATTAAGGATTTTTCCAAAATTTCTCGACCGATGACTCATCTTCTTGATAAGAATACTCCGTTTATTTTTTCCGATGATTGTATTTAAGCTTTTCAAACATTAAAGAAAAAACTTATTGAAGCTCCAATCTTGATTGCTCCAGACTGGGACCTACCCTTTATGTGCGATGCAAGCGACTTTGCCATAGGTGCAGTTTTGGGGCAACGTCATGAAAAACACTTTAGGCCTATACACTATGCT
>BQNB010089549.1:0-27381 GCA_026074375.1 Tanacetum coccineum
TGAGGTTTTTGCTCCTGTTGCTAGGATAGAAGCAATCAGGTTATTTTTAGCCTATGTATCATTTATGGGGTTTATTATGTACCAAATGGATGTGAAGAGTGCCTTTTTATATGGTACTATTGAAGAGGAGGTGTATGTGTACCAACCTCTTGGTTTTGAAGATCTACGTTTCTCTGACAAAGTTTATAAGGTAGAAAAAGCTTTATATGGTCTACATTAAGCTCCTAGAGCCTGTATAAGACATTGTCTACCTACTTATTGAAAAATGGATTTAGAAGAGGCACTATAGATAAGACTCTATTCATTAAGAAGGACAAAGGTGATATCCTGTTAGTGCAGGTGTATGTAGATGACATCATCTTTGGGTCTACTAAGAAGTCTTTATGTACAAAGTTTGATGTACAAGAAGTTCCAGATGAGTTCTATGAGGGAGCTCACTTTCTTCTAAGGGTAGCAGGTCATATAGAAAGACGATGAAATCTTCATCAGCCAAGACAAGTATGTGGCTGATATATTAAAGAAGTTTGATTTTGTCATAATGAAGACAACAAGCACTTCCAAAGAGACTAACAAGGCATTGCTATTGCTCCAAGATGAAAAGATGGGAGGATGTAAGATGTTCACTTATACAGATCAATGATTGATCATTGTGTACTAATACCTTCTAAGTCACGGCTGACATAATGTTTGCATGAATATATGCTTTGTGCAAGGTTCCAAGTTACTCCTAAAGTCTCACATCTTCATGCAGTGAAGAGGATCTTTAGATACTTTAAAGGTCAACCCAAATTGGGACTTTAGTATCCTAGGGATTCACCATTTGACTTGGAAGGTTTTTCTGATAGTGATTATGCTGAAGCTAGCCTTGACAGGTTCTTGGCAAAAGGTTAATTTCATGGCAATGTAAAAAAGCAAACTATAGTTGCCAGCTTCACTACTGAAGCAGAGTACGTTGTTGCTGCTAATTGCTGTGGGCTGGTTTTGTGGATCCAAAATCAAATGATTGATTATGGGTTCAATTTCATGAACACCAAGATTTACATTGATAATAAAAGCACCATTTGTATTGTGAGAATACCACGTGTTTCATTCTAAAACCAAGCACATTAAAATAAAGCACCATTTCATCAGAGATTCTTATGAGAAGAGGCTCATTCAAGTAATTAAGATACATACAGATCATAATGTTGTTGATCTACTCATAAAGGTATTTGATGTTAGCAGGTTTAACTTTCTAATTGCTAGCATTGGATTACTTAATCTCTAAAGATGTGTTTGTTAGATTTATGATTGGTGTGGTTTGAAGATGGTATTAGTGATGAATTTAGAGTTAAAACTGGTAGTTGTAAGTTTAATGTTGCTAGGCAGGATTTGGAGCTGTTGGGCAAAAGTTAGTACTGTTAGGAAAAAAGTTAGTACTAGCTTAGTTCTCAAATCTCTCTACTCTGCTACATTATCTTAACTACTACTTTACATTACTCTTATCTGACATTGAGCCAAAGTTAGTACAACACTCTTCTTCTTCACACACTTCTATTCTTGCACTCTGCTGGGTTTTACAAAAAAATTAACCGAATGAGTTACACTAATACATACAAAACTGCTAGCTGAGCGAAGAATTCTTGGTCAACAAATAGTTTCCTACTAATTAATAGGTTTTTCCTTTTTAAACCTATTATAAGCGTATTCGACTACATCAAGATCATTCTAATACTCCTGCGTAACAGCTAAAAACGCACTGCCTCTCAAACAATCAAACAAAACCCACTTCAATTTATCACCGATTCCATAAATTAATCATCAATTAATCATCTATAGCGGATTTGAAGTTTGTTGATCAACACAATATGTTGCGTATTTGGAAAGAATAGAGGGAAATGCTAATTTTCATAGAATATGGACTCTTGAATGCATAGCACTAATCAAGATTCATTTAACCATAAGTCCTACTATCTATGCTTCCTATATTGAACAGTTTTGGTCTACTTCTAAGACTAAAATAGTCAATAATGAAACGCAAATACATGCCAAGGTTGATGGCAAGACTATAGTAATATCATAATCATCAGTGAGGAGTAATCTTCACTTTAATGATGAGGATGGTGTTACTAGTCTAACAAATTCTAAAATTTTAGAAAACCTTGCATTGATGGGATATGAAATTGTTTCTGATAAACTTACTTTTCAAAAAGATTTATTTTCCACTCAATGGAAGTATCTTATACATACCATCTTACATTGTATAAGTTCAAAATCTACTGCATGGAATAAGATTTCAGCTAATATTGCTTCAGCAGTTATATGTTTGGCAAATAATCAATAGTTTAATTTTTCTAAATTAATTTTTGATGGTATGTTAAGAAACTTGGATCCAAATTCTAAAAAGTTTTTGATGTATCCAAGGTTTTTACAACTGTTTTTGAATAACCAAGTTACAAATCTTGCAGAACCTTTTAATGATACTTATGAAACACCTAAACATTCTCATCTCAAAAAAAAATTCGAATGTGAGAAGAAAAGGAAAAAGTTTTTCAGGGATAGTTACTCCATTATTTCAAAGTATGTTGGCAATACAAGAAGTGGAGGGTGAAGGTTCAGGACAACCCTCTGAACCCCAACCAACACCTTCCCCTGCTCCACCATCTCATGAAGTACAAGTTACTACTGTTGCATCACATCCCCAAAAGACCCAAACACCTAGGCGAGCCAAAAGAGGTCAGGACACTGGGATACCTTAGTCTGGTGGTCCCCCTAAGAAGGTTGGTGATGAGGCTATCTATACAAGAGAGGATGACAGAGTGGTTAGGGCTGCCACTACTGCTACTAGCTTAGAGCATGATGGCGAGAAAGGTGGTAACAATCTATAATACCTAATCCACGGCAACACTTTAATGGAAACCATCTCCTTGGGAGAGATCGAACTCAGTTAGAGTAGTAAGAACCAGTTGGCCAAGATACCAACATGGAGATGGCAGATCTCAAATACTAGGTTTAGACTACATCTAAACAATACCTGTGCCCACCTCCTTAGAAGTTAAACACATCAGAAGGTAGGGAGGAATCATACTGGAACATCAAGATGATTTGACGGATTTTGTACCACCAACACCCCATGATTCACCTCTCTCAGGAGGTCACACACCTAGAAGTAATGAGGGTAGACCTAACATAAATGAATTGATGGCTATTTGTACAAAATTATCAAACAGGGTTCTTGCCTTGGAAACATCAAAGACTGCTCAAGATTTGGTGATCAAAAAGTTGAAAAAGAAAGTTAAAAGATTGGAAAAGAAGCTAAGGGCAAGAACTCTAGGGATGAAACTCTTCAAGATTGGTACCTCCAGGAGAAAGAGTTTGGATAAGGAGAATGTATCCAAACAGGGGAGGAATTTGAAGACAAGGCCAATGTTTGAAGAAGGTGATTTTGATGATGACTTTGATAATATTGATGATATGGTGGATAAAGCAATAGAGAATGTTGAAGGAGATACTTTTAATGCTGGCGGTGCAGTTAACACTGCTACTACTGGAGTTAGTACTGCTAGTGCATCTGTTACTACTGCTAGTGTATCTATTAGTATTATTGAACCAAGAATACCTCCAACAACTACTACAACTGCATTTGAAGATGAGGATCTTACTATTGCTCAAACACATGTAAAGATGAGAAGTTAGAAGGATAAGGAAAAAGGAAAAGGAGTTTCTTTCAGAGCTGCACAAGAAGAATCTGCTAGACCAATAAGAATTCTTTCAACTATTGATCTAAACGATAAAGGAAAAGGCATTATGCAAGATCCTGAAAAGCCTCCAAAGAACCCAAGAAAGGCTCAGATTCAGATGGATGAAGAGCTGGCTATGAGGTTACAAGAAGAAGAAAAGGCTGAACTAGAAAAAATGCAAAGAGAAAGAGCTGCACAAGAAGAAGCATCTAATGCTCCTTTGATTGCAGAATTTGATGATGTTCAAGCAAGAATGGATGCAGATGCTCTATTAGCTGCAAGACTTCAAGAAGAAGAAAGAGAGCAATTTTCTATTGATGAGAAAGCTAGATTTTTAGTGGAGACAATTACAGAAAGGAAGAGGTTCTTTGCTGCACAAAGGGCTGAACAAATCAGAAACAAACCACCTACCAAAACACAATTAAGAAACAAGATGATTACCTTCCTGAAAAACATGAGTAGGTTCACTTACAATCAACTGAAGAATAAGAGTTTGGAAGAAATTCAGAAGTTATATGAAAGGGAGCAGAAGTGGATTAATGACTTTGTTCTTATGGATTCTGAGATGGTTAAAGATAGTGGAAAGAAGGATGATGACAGACAAAAGTAAGCAGAAAGTAGTAAAAAGACACCAAGAGCAGAACAAGATGAAGAGAGTATCAAGAAACAGAAACTAGAGGATGATGCTGAGAAAGAGGAGCTTAGAGCTTGTTTAGATATAGTTCCAAGGGATTATATTGTTATTAATGTTGAATCTTTGGCTACTAAATATCCAATAGTTGAATGGAAGACACACATTCTGAGAGAAAACATGATGTATTATCAAATCATTAGAGCTGATGTAAGTTTTAAGAATTACAAGATATTTAGTGAAATGCTTGATGATTTTGATAGACAAGATGTGGTAGATCTATACAGGTTGGTAAAGGAAAGGTATGAGACAATAAGCCCAGAAGGTTATGACAAATTACTTGGAGATCACAAACTTTGTTTGAAAAAGTGAGGAAGATTAATATGTAAGGGTCAACAGGACTACAAATTGATAAGCTGGAGGTTATTTGATTCATGTAGAGTTCATGTATTGTTGATGGATATTGGAATTGCTATTCATATGATGGTTGAAAAGAAATATCCTCTTATACAAGAAATGCTTTCAATGATGTTAAATAGAAGATTAGAAGTTGATCATGAAAGTACTATGGCATTTGAGCTTATCAGATTCATCAAGGCACAGCTAGAAGAGTGAAGAAGTGTTTGGATACATCCTCCTAGTGATCAAGATGCATGTAATGAAGAAACTTGATGATTAACAAGATGAATATTAAGTTAGGGAGGAATTGTTTGGGAATAGAGGCTTCCTACAACATAATGTATGGTTGGTTTAAGTTTGTGCTTTGCTGCCTTATTGCTGAAGATAAAGAAAACGACTAAGTCCTTAGTACTGTTAGTATAATAATTAGTGCTGCCAGTACAAAGTGTTAGTACTGTCAGTTTATTAAGTAGTGGTTGTTTATGTATTAGTATTGTAGTATAAATAATTAATACGCTTAATGATATGCAGTATTGAGATATATTAGGAATAGATATGCATTGATTAGTATACGCGTTTTGTAAGCCCATTAGGGTTTCCTTGATGTATAAAAGGAACCCTACAGCATAGATCTAGACATAAGTTATATATATAGTTTTCATAGCAGTCATGGTTTATAGCTTCAAGGTTATTTTGTAACCCTGTCACTATTTAGAGTGATCATTTTATATTGAGGCTGAAAGTTTAGTAAAATTTTGTTTACTGTTTTATTGTTCTTCTTAGTATTGCAAACTAGTTTCCGCATAGTTTGTGATATTCTCAATCTTAGTTTCTACTATAGTTGTTTTGGATCTATCCAACATAACTAAGCTTTAACAAGCTAAGTAAGATCTGTTAATAAGGGATCAAAAATATCTCATACTTATCACATAAACAATCTTTATCTTTTCTCTGATAAGTCTTTGATCTCTTCTCTGTCAGCATAAACTCTTCCAGCAGTTGTAATCTTCAAGCAGTTGTAACTTTCACACCAACAGTAGTAAGTTTTATACCACCAGCACTAACTGTGTACAAGCAGCATTAACTACTTAGAAAGTTTTCTTCAATCTTCATCAGTAGTACTAAGTTACACTAGCAGTAGTAACATATACTAGCAGTAGTAACTTATACTAGCAGTAGTAACTAGCAGTACTAATATACACTAGCAGTAGTAACTTACACTAGCAGTAGTAACTAGCAGTACTAACTACTTAGCATATTTTTCATTAAGATTACTAACAGCACTAATTTATACTTAGCTGCAATAACTAATACCTTAACAGTCTTAACTTCCACTTAGCATTAGTAACTTCCAAACAGCATCAAGAGGCTTTTAATCCCAACAATTAAACTCAACCTTTTCCCACCAATTTCACCCTACATTAGATCATAGGCCTTAGAAGTTGACCTCAAGGATATCTAATAATTAGATTTTTACCAAAACAAGAAGTAACACATTTATTCTACCAAAATATTAGACTATAATCAGATGCCTTATCCCAAACACTCCTTCCCATATCTGTTCACGCGCGACTCACCCTTTAAAACCTATCTATATACGACATAAATACACCAAGGGACGAAATCACGCGAGATCAAGAAAACCGGAAGCAGTATAGGGTGTTCCCGGGTCGTTATGTCCCAACGAGGCTAGAATGGAATATCGAAAGACGATTGATGAATTATGTTTGAATATGACCAGGATGTGAATATGATTGGGTACTAAACCTAATAGGCAAATGAACACAAAGATAATCAAGGAACATAAGCTAGAACAAGCATGAAAGCTACTAAAGGCAAAACACTAAAAACTTTTACACTAAGGCACAAATAAGCTCTAATAAGCTTAAGACAGACAAATAAGCTAATCTAAATCTAAATAAGCTAAATTAAACAAGAGAAACACAACAGTACTAACAACAGTACTACCAGTATTAACTACCAGTACTAACTTAGAGTTAGTACTGCTAGTTATAAGTTAGTACTGTTAGCTAAAGATTAGTACTGCTAGTATTAACAAAACACAATTAAACAAGGAATGAGCAAATAAGCTAAAACAGAAGATTAACTACCCAAAATAAGCAATTAAGCATAAGAATAAGCAACCAGAATAGACTATAATGATAAATAAGCTAGAAAACTAAAACTGATAAACTCTTAAAGTTATTTTGAAAAGACAAATAAGTTCTACTGAAAACAGTACACTAAAATAAGCTTAATCTACTCTAAAAAGCTAAAGAAATCTTAAACAAGCTGAAATAATAAGCTGATGAGCTAAATTGAACTGCCAGTACTAACAGTACCAACTAACAGTACTAACTTGGAGTTAGTACTGGTAGTGTTAAGTTAGTACTGTTCCTAAAATGAACTAGCAGTACTAACTTGGAGTTAGTACTGCTTGTTCAAAACAGCTTTTAACATTTCCAAAAATTATTTTTATTTCAAACTTATTAAAAACAGATTATCAAATAACAAAGTAAAATACTTATAAGCAATTTTCAATCAAGAATAAGCACTTAAATAAGCTGAAATTAGCCTAGCAGTGTTAACTTATAACTAGCAGTTTTAACAAATAAACTAACAATTCTGCAATAGACAAGTAAAGCAAGAAATAGAGAGACTTACTACACCCTTGCTCAAAACAGGGTCAAACCATGAATCTTACAAGCTCTAGCTTGCATAAAACAAGCTAGTGAGAGTCCATAAGCCCATCCATAATTGGCTTATCATCCAGTAGAACATAAGCTAGAGGTATATTTGAGAGATGATTGTGTTGTGATATCTCTTAACTACTTAGCTTTTTAAGTTCACTTAGTTAAAACAGTTTGTAAACAAGCTGTAATGAGAGCTTTTGAACACAAAACAATATGATTAAGGAACTTAACACTGGTATTGTAAAGTGACTTTAAAAACTCAAACTTGCATTAAAACTTGAAATTTTACAAAGCGACCAGTAAAAAACTGTAAATAACTGAAAATAAGCTAAGTTAAATTAAAAATTAAAAACTAGATTCTAGATTATATATATAAATCTCTATATATAGCCGAAGTATTGGACTTGCATCTTGTGCTTCTTTGGAGAGATAAAACCAAGTGTGCTAGTTGTGTGAGGAGAATCTAGAGCAAATCCCAGCCTTTGATTTCTTTTGAGCTTCTTTGGAGACAATCTCAACCATCGAAATGCTTTGGGAATGGAGAGGGATTGCCAACTTGCATTTAATACAACTGGGATGGGTTTAAGTAGGGTGGATGATGTAGTGGTTGCAGGTGTAGAAGTAAGGGAGCAAAACAGGGGTGCTGGCTTTTTTGGTATTGGCGGAAAAGTTTGGGAAAAAGGTTTATAACAAGTTGGGGTTTGAACAGAGGGAGGTTGAAGATGATGAAGGGAATGTTTGGTTTGTGTACAAGAAAAGCCCCTCCCACAGTTTTCTTCTATTCACACTCTTTTTCTTTTAAACATGAATTTCCTAAATTGGCATAATCAGCCCTGCCTTGTTTCCTATTAATATAACTTAGGGGTTTGTATTTTTGACCATGCCCAACAGTTATATTATTTCTTCTTTGCTTTTTCTCTCGGAAGTTGGCTTGACTTTGATTGGGCTTCGACTTCACACACTTTTCCATCCCGTGTCCGGTTTTGTCGCTTTTTGCTTGGTTTTTCGCCTTTTTGCGAGATATCCGTTTCCTGCATAATACAAATGCAAACATACAAATACAATGTATTTTTGGTATGTTTTTTATTCTTTAGTTCGTTTTAATGGAAAATGTATGTGTATATAAGCACCTACCAAATCCCCCCAAACTAAGATGTTGCGAGTCCCACGCAATGCTATGAAGTAAGCACTCGAGAAACCAAAAATCTCAAATCCCCTCGACTAATAACTTGGAAAAGTAGCCAAGCGTTTATCAAAGGGAATAAAAGAATCAATAGCCTTGACAAGTCCCGGTTCTCACCAATTTTTTTATATATTTACACAACTACTCTAAAAAAAAATTATTATTATTTTTTTTTTTTTTTTGAATTTTTCATTTTTTCTTACATGTTTGACTTCCTTTATTTATCAACAATGGGATCATAGAATGAGAAACGTTCGTAGAATAATCCACGGACGTCCTGACGGATAATTTCATCGTCCCCGATTTTTTCACAAGCCCCAAGCTAAGCAATTAAACAAGATCATTGTCGATATAAGTTTAGATGTTAAGCCCTCATACTTATGACTTGTGAACTTTTTACTCCCAACATGGATATATGATTTGAATGTGTAGGAGCTTGTTTTTCAACCATTAGATCAACTATTTTCATAGTCAAGAAAACAGATGAATCACGACTCAAAGCAACAACTTATTAGGACCTTGTAACTTGATTTTTAAACCATAGAACTTTTTGCAACATTTTTATCCTTTTCATAAGTTCTTAAAGCTAGGAATGTGTTGCTTAGTTTGAACACCTACATGGCTCGCTTCCCCTAGTAGATATCACAACCAAACCGACCGGTGTTCTTAGTTTGAAAACCCACCCCGTTGCTAGCAGTAGGGGAAATCACATCAACAACCTTCTCCTAAAATGGCTAAGGATTGGTGTCTTATTTGAACCCTCATCTAGACCTTTCTTCCCAAGTGAGATATCACAATCAAACACCAAATCCCTAGAAGTAAAAGAACGTCTTAGTTTGAACCCCCACCAATCGTGGTTGCGGAGTGGATATCCGACACACTTTTACTTTTACTAGCTCCATATGATCAAATGTATGCTTCATTGGCATAATTACAATATTCGTGCATTTTTGGCATTTTATCTTTCAAAACCTTGCTTTTAAAGAATCAAGTTACAAATTTGAAGCTTTTTCTGAAAACATCGATTGACTAGTTAACTAGGCACGTATGATTAGGTGGATTAAGAAGCTTATGGGAGAAAAGGAAGAACACAAGTCATTCATATAAGTTTTGAGACGAATCTTGCTTAACACATAAACTTATATTTAACTCTATCATTTCTTGTTCTTCACCTTTTTAATATTCAAAGCAATAGAATTCGTGAAAGCTCGACCTGAAGGAACTAGCTAGGGCTCAATACGCCCGATCGAGTCAAAAATTATTCTCATTCTACCCAAAAGAAAAGTCAAAACTGTGACAAAACACTTATTTTATTTTTGAAAAAAAAATTTAAATTTTTTCATTTTTTTTTTTTTGGTATTTTTGCAAAAATATTGGTGAAAATACGGGATTACATGGTAACAATGTTGCAGGCAACAATCAAATCGAAGATACCCCCCCCCCAAAATGTACTAAACGATCGTCTCGATGTTTTGAAGGGTACTACGTTTATCCTTAAGTCCCGTTTATTGAAGTATGCCAAATGATAAAACGTTAGTCATAGATTTTAGGAATCGGGATTCCAAATGAAGCAGAGGATTTGAAGCTCGAGTGATCGAGATAGACGAAAACCGAGAGCCTTCACAATCCGGCAATCCTGGACAATAAACAACAACAACACGAAACCCGGGTGATAGAAAAGACAAGCAATCTCACACAAAATGACAAATATAAAAAAACACGTTATCCATACAATTACAACTACGGAAAAGCATGGGGATGCCATCCCCACGAAAGCGCTTGTTTAATGGTCGCTAATGTGCCTGACCCGTCCACCTGAATTTATTTGGACATTAGGGAATGTTTTGGAGATCCGGACTACCAATTGGTGTACGTCCCTCCAAGTAGTGCTATAACACGATGACCATATCACTTTGAAATTCGTCCCGTTTGCTTTAGATAGCTCAACCGTTTCCGTAAGGAAAGACTTGATTATGTGAATGGTCCCACTCCAACGGGATTTTAGTTTTGCCTGAGAAATCTTCAATCTTAATTAAAGAGGAGACTCGATCACCGACGTTGAAAACGCGATTTTTTGATCTGATAGAGGTCTTGGATTCTCTTTTTTTTGCCTATAGATCAATGATGTTCTCATAGCATGATCACTGAAGTTCGTTAAGTTCATTGAATTGAACTTTCCGTTGATCCACCCGCAGTAGAAAGATTAAAGTTGGCTTGTTCAAGCCCAATAGGCTTTTGTGCCCAAGCCTGATTCGAAAATGGCATGCCTTCCATACACTAGCTTTGTAAGGAGTACAACCCGATTGGCGTTTTGTAAGTGTTGCGAAGGGCCCATTGTGCATCACTAGTTTGTCGACCAGGAGCACGGTTTCACTTATGACCTTTCAAGGATAAAATACGTTTCAAACACGAATTTGATACATCGATCCTGCCCACTTATTTGTGGATGATACACAGTGGAGAGACGGTGATGACTCCATATTTCTACATGACCATTGAAATTGGTCATTGCAAAATGAGTTCCGCGATCACTATGATAGCCGAGGGGCACCATCTGGCGAAGAGAGATTTAGGAAATTTTTGCAACGACTCAGGCACATTGGTGGGGGAGCGCGTTTCGCTTCAACCCATATTTGACAAGTAGACAACGCCCCGAGAATAAATTTGTTTCCCTCGTGAAGACGGGAACGACCATAAAGCATCCCCAAACTCAAATATTTCACATACTTGGCTTGAGTTTAGAGGCCCTCATCCCGTTGCGAAGTTTTTCCTTGTCGTTGGCACGAGTCACTAGTTTGACAAACTCGTGGGCAATCCTTTAGATGGTGGGCCAAAAAGAAGCCGAATCAAAGATCTTTTGGCGTTAGGTTTTGCACCAATATGTTCCCCCGGTGGGTCCATTGTGTCAGCCTCGAGAATTGCGAGAGCTTTCCCCTTGCCGTGCACACATAATCGCCTGATCACTTGAACCGCACAAATTAAACAAGAAGGGGTCATCCAAAAATCATGTTTCAACAATTCCTGAAGAACTATTTTCTGTTGGGTTGACATGCCCTTCACAACGAAGTTACCCGCGTGGTAATTTGCAAAGTCGGCAAAACACCGGTACTAGAATCAACCACTAAAAGCACCATACTCAACGTCTCGAGAGGAAATGTTTCATTAATTTTCCTTTAGTGGTCAGAACGTTTTCATACGGGATTCTAATCGGGACAGATGATCGGCTTGCGAGGATTCTCCGGCTCTTTTGTGTCAAGAACTTAAAAGTCAATTCTTGAGGATGAGAACCATCGGAGCAAATCTTGCTTTAGCATCCTTTTTGCAAAAGCAGATACTTTGAGAGCGAATGGTCCCGTAGCACCATGCTTTTTGTTCATGATAAGATAAGACCGAATTTTTTGAATGCATAACACACGGCTAACATTTCCTTTTCCATCGTGGATGTAATTAGGATTCAGCCTCGTCATTGTCTCTAAGCATATATGGATTAGGCCGAAAGTTGTTTTTTTTCATGACGTTGCCCCAAAACCTGCCCCTATGGCGTAAATCACTTGCACTCGCAATAAGTTCGAATGTATCTCCCAGTTTGGGGCAATCAAATCGGAGCTCCATAATTTATTTTTTAAACGTTTGGGAAAGCTTGGATGCAGTTCATTAGAGAAGATGAATGGAGTTATTCTTCTCGAGAAGATAGTCATTGTCGGGATATTTTGGAAAAAATCCTTTATGAATCATTCCGGTAAAAAACCGCATGACCAAGAAAAACTCCTACTACTTTTGACAGTGGAGGGATAAGGGTATTTGGCATGACATCTATTTTGGCTTTGTCAACCTCTAATCCCATTTTTATAGAAATTTTATTGGCCGAGGACAATGCCGCTCTTTGACCATAAAATGCTCTTATCTCCCAGATATGACACAAAATTGGGAGTCTTCACAATCTTAGCAACATTTTCTCAAGACGGGAGAGGCATTACAAAGGAATTCCAAAGACCGAAAGTCATCCATGAAGACTTCCATTGTCATTTTGTTTCAACCATGTCGTTGAAAGATGGCCAACATACACCTTTGAAAGGGGCCCGGTGCATTGCATAAGCCGAAAGGCAAGCGACGGTTAGGCAAACAGTTTCCGTAGGGATAAGTAAATGGGTCTTTCTAGATCACAGGTGTCAATGGGATTTTGGAAATACCCAGAATCCATCCAAGGAAACAATAGTACTCGTTTCCACGCTAATTCTCTCTCGAGCTTGATCCATAAACGTGAGTGGAAAGTGTCTTTACGGGTGGGCTTCATTTAACTTTCGTAGTCAATGCATAACCCCCCACCCGGGAACCAATAGAGTTGGGATCAACTCATTTTCTTCAATTTGAACAACGGTAAATCCACCACCCCTTTTTGGGCACCCAATGTATCAGGCTAACCATGGACTATCGAATTGGTAAATCAATTCCCTTGCCGCAAGAAGTTTTTCAACTTCATTCTTGATGAACATCGTGGATTTTTTGATTTAACCCTTCTCAGAGCTGACTGTAGGTTTATATCCTCTCATTAGAATTTTGTGGGTATAAATTCCGGTTAATACCCTGAATGTCGGGAAAATATCAAGCGATGGCTCGCTTGTGGGACTTAAGAACCTTGATCAGATCGGCTTTCTCCCCCAAACTTAATTCTTTAGCAATGATGACTGGTAACTTGTTGTCATCTTCCAAGAATGCGTATTCAAGATGGGGAGGTAATCTGTGATTCAACCTCTGGTGGTTTCATCAAATTGAAGATTTAACCAGTTTTGGCTTCAACAAGTTTGATTTCTAACTGGTTTTCTGGTGAACATCTCCTTTTCTTTGGAATAGATTGTGTGATCATTGATCAAGAATGCTTCTAGGATGAGAATGTCCCCTCGGGATCAGATAATTAAGTCCGAATCAACTTCCGTGATGTTGTATCATCATCTAGACAAGAAAAGCATTTGCCTTTCCTCGATACAGTAGTAAAGTCACTTTCTCCAAATGATAAAAGTTCGGAGATGAATAAGCAACAATTAGGATCAAAATCACGAGAAGGATTTCTGTATGTCCCGAATCAGAAAAACCATAAGACCTCTTTGCGAGTATTCTTCACTATCCATAATCAATGACGTCAAATCAGGATTGCCGTCATATGATTGAAATATTTCCGTGTACCTCAAGTTTGATCAGGTTAAGAGTTATGGCCTCTTTGCCAACCCGAAGGGTGAATTATTCACCCTCTTGCACAATCGATTAATGCAAGACTATTTTCAAAAAAAAACCTCCGCGAGAATTAGAGGTACTCGGGTCTGCTCAAATTCAACAACCACCAAAATCGGCTGTGAAACTGGAACTTTCCCACTAATACACGTACGTCTTTTGGCGATACCAGAGTTGGTGTAGCGATTGAACGGGTCCCGCTAGCTCTAGCGTCAATGCATGTTGGGGTTAAGCTCGGAAGATAGAGATCCTTCACATCGGAATGAATACGCATAAGATTGATCTTGCACGCGAGATCGCCAGCAGTGCTATGTGTTAATGCCAGAAAAATTCACCATGGGATACAGGAATCTGCCGGTCTCCAAGTTTTAGGCAACTTGTTAAGGATGAACCGCCGAGCAAGTTTCGTTCAATTGCCCATTCCAACACATTCCACATATTTTCCTCCGATTAGGGTTTTAAAGTAGGCGCTAATATAAGTCATAAAGTCAAAAGCATCCAAAAGCTAATTGTCGAAATACATAACTGTGCAGATTATCAAATAATTCACAAGTTTGTTCGTTAGCATTTTCCTTGCGCCTTTCATCAAATCAACTGATGGGAATGGAATTGATGCTTTAGGAATTGGAGTATCAACCCCACCCCAGGAATAAACATTTGGCTCAGATTTGGATTACGAGACTTAATTTGAACAACAGGATGTATGGACGTCTTCGTGCTTCCCGTTATTAAGCAGAGGCATCGTGTCCTCGTCACCTCGGTGTCAAGACTAACATGCTTTTTGGTCCTTGGATGGTGACACCACTTCGGGTAGTGATACCTTTTAAATCTTCTTTGGTTTGAAAACATTGTTACCTAAGGAAGAGTACATAACCGGAAGTAGAAGCTGATATTCGCAGTAACAAATTTTGAAAGCATGGTCAGTCAAATTTGCCATTTGGGATTGCAGGTTTTTAACCCTTGGTTTTGCATGTTTTGCTCCAACACTGCATCAATGGCCGTGACATACTTTTCAAATCTGTTTTTTGACAACACCCGGTGTCTGAGGAACAGGTCCTTGATGCGCTACCAGGTTGATTGACCGGGGTCAGATAAATCGAACCTTGGGTTGAAATTGTTTCCTCTGTTTTTGATTGAATATTTCCTCGATTGAAATTGTTTTGACATTTGCCATGAGTGTCCTAAATTAGAGGAAAAGCCAGGAATGTCGAATTTGATTTGAGACCATCGTGATGTCGAAACCAGAATTAGCTTGTTGAAATTGCCGCAAAGCGAGATTAGGACACATCACTCTTGGATTATTTCATGGTAAATGTTGTTATTAGTGGTGGACAGATTTTTGATAAAAATGACCTCCCCCACAAGTTACACCAACTTGTTCAACCGCTTTTACGGGCTGGAAGCTGGGTTTGTTCTTCTGTCGAATCAATGCCCCAACCATGTCTTTGAGTTCAAGGCAACATCAGATGACTTGCTGGGTGAAGAGCTTGTACTCATTTTAGCTACAACGGCTTTTGTTTCTTGATTGACGTACCTTAGACTTGCTCTCGAAGAATTTTAAACATTCTCGAGGCAATTTTGTCTAGGAGAAGTTTACCCACCAGCAGCAGAGTTCATGAATCTGATCAATTGATTTTAGGGCATATAGAATGTATCGAGTTGATGCAATTCTTAAAACCCATGATTGAGGGCACCCCCTTAAAAGATCATTGAAACGATCCAAACCTCAAAAACGTCTCATCAAATTTTTGCGAAATCACGTGATTTCATTCTTTCTACTTTCTGAGATTAGTCCGTTTTAGAGGGAGGTGAAAATTTTGTTAATAAATTTTCATAACAAATCATTCCCGTTTCAACCGAATCGAGGGGTTCTTTTTCAGCCATATCCGGGCTGCCCCTACGAGAGAAAATAGGAAAAGCATAAGTTTTAAAACACGACTATTTGGTACGTTCGGATCTCATCGTAGAAGTGATCTTGTGAAATAACGGATGTAGCATGTGGTCTCTTTAATCATTTCCAAAAAATTGCTTGTTTTGGACAAGATTCAGAAGACCATGCTTAAATTTCAAAGTTATTCGCAGTGATTTCCGGAATAACGAATCGCATCCATCCTCGTACCCCTCCGTGGGTGCTTCGAGCAATTGCGCCATATAAAAACGATTATCAGCCCATCGTAACTATGGGAGAGAATTATCAGGTTTCTCAAAGGTTTGGTGTTCCACAGAATTTGTTGACTGCTGTTGTCGAACGATTACGATCTTGAGAACGAGTGCGCATGCACAAAATAGAAATATGAAAAGAAAATTTTACAACATATTTTTTTGCTTTTTCAATGATTTTTATATCACAATTGATTTTAACGGACTAACGAGATAAGACAACTTAACCAAATAATCTACTTACTTCACGGATAGCTCTCAAAAAGATAAACGCACAGGTGAGCGGAGGAGTAGGAATAGCGCGAAGCTTATTTCTCCTTTCGGGTCGTAGTTCCTAGGAACAACCCTCCTTATACCCACTTTATAGTTTGTTCAACTTTTCAAGGTGAGCCGTATATCGTAAGAGACACAAATGGCAAGTTTTAAATCTTTTGTTCGAGTTGGGAACCAATAAGTTCACCGAAAGTTATTACGATAATACCTCAATTCAGAATATTATATTTTGGTATTTTTACCAATTTTTGTATTTTATTTCTTGTTTATGGACAAATTTTTTATATTTTTGATTTTTTTTCTTTTGTTTTTAGATGATAATTATACTAATAAAAAAAAGTGAAAAAATTTATTGTACTATTTATTTGGTATAGCGTGAAAAATATTCACAGATATAACTATAAATTGTCAATACGTAGCGATATTCTGCTTCACAGCCTCCTCGGCAGCGGCGCCAAAAATTGTTCACGCGCGACTCACCCCTTAAAACCTATCTATATACGACATAAATACACCAAGGGACGAAATCACGCGAGATCAAGAAAACCGGAAGCAGTATAGGGTGTTCCCGGGTCGTTATGTCCCAACGAGGCTAGAATGGAATATCGAAAGACGATTGATGAATTATGTTTGAATATGACCAGGATGTGAATATGATTGGGTACTAAACCTAATAGGCAAATGAACACAAAGATAATCAAGGAACATAAGCTAGAACAAGCATGAAAGCTACTAAAGGCAAAACACTAAAAACTTTTACACTAAGGCACAAATAAACTCTAATAAGCTTAAGACAGACAAATAAGCTAATCTAAATCTAAATAAGCTAAATAAACAAGAGAAACACACAGTACTAACAACTTAACTAATACAAGTATTAACTACTCATTACTCATACTTAGAGTTTTGTACTGCTAGTTATAAGTTAGTACTGTTAGCTAAAGATTAGTACTGCTAGTATTAACAAAACACAATTAAACAAGGAATGAGCAAATAAGCTAAAACAGAAGATTAACAGACCCAAAAGTAAGCACTTTAAGCATAATATAACAACCAAATAGACTATAATGATAAATAAGCTAGAAAACTAAAACTGATAAACTCTTAAAGTATAATTTTGAAAAGACAAATAAGTCTTACTGAAAACAGTACAAACACTAAAATAAGCTTAATCCTACTCTAAAAAGCTAAAGAATCTTAAACAAGGCTGAAATAATAAAGCTGATGAGCTAAATGTACTTGCCAGACTAATATTCCAACTCACAGTACTACCTTGGTAGTTATTAAGGGTATTGTTAAGATTAGTAACTGTTCCTAAAATGACCTAGCAGTACTAACTTAGAGTTTAGTCTGCTTGTATAAAACAGCTTTGTAACATTTCCAAAAAATATTTTTATTTCAAACTTATTAAAAACATAAATTACAATATAACAAAGTAAAATGACATATAAGCAATTTTCAATCCAATAATAAGCACTAAATAAGCTTGGAAATTAGCACTAGCAGTGTTAACGTAAACAGCAGTTTTTAACAAATAAACAAAATCAATTCAGCGAATAGATCAAGTAAAAGCAAGAAATGAGAGATACTTACTAGCACCCTTGCTCAAAACATGGTCCAAACATAGAATCTTCACGCTCTATCTTGCATAAAACAAGCTAGTGAGAGTCCATAAGCCCCATCCCATGAATGGCTTATCATCCATAAAACCCAAAAAAAATTTAAAGCCCCCCTGAAGGTTATATTTGAGAGTGATTGTTGTGATAATTCTCTTAACAACTTAGCTTTTTAAGTTCACTTAGTTAAAACAGTTTGTAAACAAGCTGTAATGAGAGCTTTTGAACACAAAACAATATGATTAAGGAACTTAACACTGGTATTGTAAAGTGACTTTAAAAACTCAAACTTGCATTAAAACTTGAAAGTGTTACAAGCTGAAAGTAAAAACTGTAAATAACTGAAAATAAGCTAAGTTAAATTAAAAATTAAAAACTAGATTCTAGATTATATATATAAATCTCTATATATAGCCGAAGTATTGGACTTGCATCGTGTGCTTCTTTGGAGATAAAAACCCAAGTGGCCAGTTGTTTGAGGATGAATCTAGATCACATCCCAGCCTTTGATTTTCTTGAGCTCTTGGAGACAATCTCAGCCATCGAAATGCTTTTTGAAATGGAGAGGGATTGCCAACTTGGCATTTATACAACTGGGATGGGTTAGTAGGGTGGATGATGGAGTGTTGCAGGGTAGAAGTATGGGAGCAAAACAGGGTGCTGGCTGGTTTTGGTATTGGCGGGAAGTTTGGGAAAAAGGTTTATACAAGTTGGGTTGACAGAGGGAGGTTGAAGATGATTAAGGGAATGTTTGGTTTGTGTACAAGAAAAGCCCCTCCACATTTTTCTTCTATTCACTCTCTTTTTCTTTTATAAATGAAGTTTCCCAAATTGGCATAATCAGCCCCTGCCTGTGTTTCCTTATTAATATAACTTTAGGGGTTGGTATTTTTGACCCCTCAAGTTATATTTTTCTTTGCTTTTTCTTCTCGGAGTTGACTTGACTTTGATTGGGCTTCGTCTTCACACACTTTTCCATCCCGTGTCCGGTTTTGTTGTGTGGGTCGCTTTTTGCTATTGTTTTTCTCCTTTTTGTGAATATCCGTTTCCTTCTGCATAATAAAATGCCAAACATACAATACAATTGTATTTTGGTTGTTCTTATTGTTTTAAGTCGTTTAATGAAATGGTATAGTGTAAATTAAAAGCACAATACCAATATCCTTTTCAAGAAAATCTCTTACAATGCCTAAATCAAACAAAGAAAAGAAATCAACAAATAACTTTAAACGTACCGCTAGAATTAGTGTCCGAGCATGTTGTTTTGCAAATCCTCATCCCGAATCTCCTCCTTATCAACCACTATCCCCTCCAACCGACTACCAAACAGTCCCTCTATCAACTCTAAATGTATCTCCGCCACTCTCTCTCATCACATCTCTGGGAATCTCCCTAAGCAAACTATTGACCACTCATAAGTCAAACCCATCTCCTTTGACCTCACCTCCACCAGCACCAACTCAACCATCCAAAACCTCTTCCCTTCTAACCATAAACTTAGACCTTGTTGAGCTTATTTTCTTAACTTCTCCTCACACACTCTTTGACTCTCTTAAAGATCTACTTCCAAAAACTACCAATCCTCTACTACTTCGACCATCATTCGAATCAATCAAACAAAACACTCATCAACCAACGCTTGGCTAATAAACCACACCTCTTATTCCCCGCGCAAAGGAACCTCCTCACCCACCATTGGCCACCAAACTTTCCGCCTTATTTCCAACAACCCATTGCCTATGCTCACTTATAATGAAAATTTTTTACGATCATGATGACAACGTACTACAAGTCTTATCGATAACTTATCGTATGAAATGAGGTTCATCCTCATCACTTCTAGACCGCCTCAAACGTCCACACTCATAACTACTCAGACTAGTGAATTAGGGAATCAAATTAAAGTGTAGCATATAAATAAAGATCACTCACTTAATCTTAATTTTATCTCCTCTATATTATAATCTCTATGTTCAATAATTGTAACTTAATGAAGAATGCTTCATGAAGATGATTGTGTTGTGTGATTATTTTGGTGCATAAATCTCTTTACTTCTTTTCAAATCTAACAATTTTTTGAAAAGTCAACCTTTTTTGACTTTATATACAGTAGCCGATTCTATCGGCCATAAAAGTCAGTTCCCTCATAGGATTAGAACCGTCCATGCATGTTCTATAGAAGTCGTATCTTATTTTTGGCTCTAACAATTGTTTTGTAGGTACTCCTAAAGCAAGGGGAGCTTATACCATCCAAACTAACACTTTTGTTTGTAGCATCTCATGACTTACTCCGTTAAAAAGGGTGCTTCCATCAAGGGGAAGCATTGCATATCAACTAAAACCGATTCAACTTGATCTTGTATTTGATACACTAACATCTATTGTCATATGTTTCTATCTAACTTTTACCTCTCTTCCTCTTCTAACTAACTATAACATCCTCTCAATCTTTTTGTTTTTGACAAAAAGGGGAAATGGAAGTAGTATGAACAAGGGAAGTAAAAAAGGAACTTAAACCTAAACATTTAACGAATAAATGTTAAAGTCCAGTTTACATTAGCTAGTTTACTTCCAATCAATTTATGTTTTGTCATCAACAAAAAGGGGGAGATTATTAATACAAATAAACTGGTAAAAATGTTTATTTCTATTTTACGATCTTACTATGTTTTGTTGATAACAAGTTATAAAACCATATTATGTAAACTACCTAAATCACACAATTTCATAAAATGTATACCTTTCCATTTTTAGTAACTTAGAATTATTTTTTTACATAAACTTGTAAATGAACCTTCAAGTATTTACATCATTGATGACATATTAACCCTACCATTCCTAGGGGTAATCCACTAAGATCACATATAATCTTTCAAGATTTAGCAATCTAAAATTTAGATTTTGTGTCACGAAGCCGGTTCCATTGGCTAACAGAGTCAGTACTATCCAAGCCAGAGAACCGGGCTATAGTACTTGCCGGTTTGTTTGGGTTATACTGCCTGGTTCCAATTCTTCAATGGAACCGACAGAACCGGGCTACAGTGTAGTTTAGGCCTATAAATACCAAGTCAATTCTCATATTTTTCTCACCTATTTTTCTCATAATAGTCTATCTAACCTACTGATCATTCTCTTCTCTAAAGTTCTTGTTTAGTTTCTTTTAGCATTTGCAGGTAATTCTCTTCAAAGAAGAAATTGCCAAACACCCCTTTGAGATGATCAAGTTCTAAGTATCTTGCTTCGTATCTCCACTGCATTATCAAGATCATATTTCTGATTCTTGTACATCATATAGTAGTTATAGTTTTATTCATCATCATTTGTAAATCAAGTGTAGTGATATTGGTGTGATTCTACTTTGAGAAGAATCTGGTATTTAGCTTTATACTGTTAAAAGGTGTGAGCAATGTTGTGAGGCTTCTCCGCCAGTTGAAGGAGTTTGGTGACTAGTGTTTACTAACTCTCGAGTAGGTGACTCGAGGAGTAAAGTAGGGAAAGGAAGGTGTCCTTGTAGCCGAACCACTATAAACGCTTGTGTCTTGGTTCTATCTTTCTAACTCTTAACTCCTTGCATTTCATACTCATTTAGATTATTAACCAAACTTCAATTTTGTCAAACTTCACATAAGATTTCTAAGAAGCTAATTTTAAAATGATAAAACTATTCAACCCCTCCCCCCCTCTTCTAGTTTTCCACATAATACTCATCACGACCGAGCAATTGAGCAAATTACCTAAATGTTACCACATAGATTAATTAAGTGATCTGAGTGTTTTCTTTTTTCTATTTCGTGAGGTGTTTGGTTGTGTGCTAGTAATTAAATAAAAAATTGCTTAAAGGAAAAATCTTAAACCTTAGTTTGGGATACATTTTCATAAGTTTTCTAAAGTCTACTTGAGGACAAGTAGGATTCAAGTGGGAGATATTTGATGACATCAAATAACGTTTATTTTATAGCATCATTTATCTTAGATAAATTACTTGTTTTATATTATTTATGCATGAATTGGTACTTAATTAATCATATTTATGATTTGCAGTAATTATCTAGCAAAGAGTGAAAGTTAATCAAAAAGCACGCATTTTGGAGCTTAAATGAAGAAATCATGAAGAGCATTGTTTTGACAACCTATACAACGTATCCATCAAGGAAGATACGGCGTATCCGTGCCCTAAACTTCACTCAGCATCCACGAAGAGAAGATCTATACGCCGTATCCAAATGAAGCCATACGCCGTATTCAAGTACATGTCATGGAACATTCTGGAATATAATAATCACGGAGCCCGCTCCAAGAAACCCCAATATGTCGTATTGAACCCATTTAATACGGCGTATCGACTAAATTCCAGGCCTTATAAATACCGAACCCAAATACGAAGAAAAGAGAGGCATTAACCACCAAGTTCAATTTTCAGAAGAGAAGATAAGCCAAGAATGTCCTATAAAGTGCTTTAATTCATAGGAAAAAGCTATTTATAGTGACAAAAAAGTGTGAATACATGTCTTTTTACTTTTTGTGACATATTTTGTTTAAAAAAGTGTCATTAAATTTCAAAAATTTAAGATTATGCTCATACTTTTTTATAAATGTCACCAAAAGATCAAATTTAATTATATTTTTTGTGTTATTATAACTTTTGTCATTAAATGTAAATTTTAATTTGCTATTATGAACCCAACGTTATACGCGAATCACGTACTCGCACTATTATAATGTGTGGATAGATAATCAATTTGTTGGAAATTTAGTTCAATTATGGGTTCAGTTCATACTGGGTAATGGGACTGGAGGTACGAAGTGTACTCCCATAGGTCACTGAACACCCTGACTCTGATAGTGGTAAAAAGGAATTCAAGTCACTGATGAAGTTCAGTGAGTTCGCTCTTCAGTGAGTGTAACTCTGGACTGAATGATATTCATTAGTCTGGTGGCTTTAGCTTTGTACTCCCTAAGGAGTAAGCTAAAGGATACCATCAAGGAGTAATCCTCAGTGGGTTAACTCATCAGTGAGTCTTTTTCGCCCCCCCCCCCCGTTTGAACTTCAGTCGGTAAAAATCTTAAGTGAGTTAGCTAAAGTGTTCAGGACGCAGTGAAGGATTGACCTCGACTACTACAAAGTAAACAACGAGAAAAAGTGGGGGGATCAAACAAGTGGAAAAATGTCCCACTCAGTAGTAAACCGTCTGTGCCAGTTACCCCGCAAGCCTCGCTGCATAGGGAACCCGGCTAACTAGTAGTGCAAGACGAAAGGAACCGTGAACTTTGCAGAAGATTGTGCAACTTTAGATTTAAATTTATTAAAAAAGAACTAGCTTTGTACAAATAACTAAGAAAAAATCACCAAGTACAACTGTAGGAGATACCAAACTACCTTCGACCTTAAAACTTGGTCGAGGACTTGGAAAAAGAAAAATCCAAACATGACTCAAAATACACATAGGAGACCAATACATTTTATAACCCTAAGAAGTGACTATCGACCAAGTGGGTTGGAACAATCAACACACAAGGATATCAATTTAAACCACTAACTTTAGTTCTTGGGGACCTTACCCTCTATACCCTTACATGAACCAACCAAACGACATGTTTAATGCTAGCGGGCCCATGAGATATTAGGGACCAAACGCTTGAGTTCTTATATGCTTTTAGGTACGTCTAAAAGTTAAATTAGAAATGGATGAATGGATCAAGAATAGTGGATGCTCAAGACATATGACGGGCAACAAGGATCTCTTTTCAACCTATGAAGCCATAAATGGAGGTAACGTGGTGTTTGGTAGTAACACTAAAAGCAAGATTATCAGCAAAGGTACGATTACTCACAAGTCTCTAACTTTTCATATTTTAATCGTGGGGGGGGGGGGGCGGGGGGGGGGGGGGGGTAGAAAAAAATGGTAGAAGGGGGGGGAGGCTTCAGGCGCTGATCTGGATGGGTGATGAGTGGAAAGACAAAAAAAAATATGTGATAAAAAGTTGCAAAGTACTATTTTAGTGAAACTGTAGTTGAAATACTTAAAGACGGCGAATTATCATAGGAAGAGGGATTAACTAAAAATGGACTTTATATAATGGAAAATGGGTAACTCCACTAAAGATAGTCCTTTTGTTTAACTTTGATGATTATATTTTTCGCACCTAGGCATCAAAGATTTGGGTCCCGCTAATATGACGACTTATACAATCGCTATCACTAAAGAGCTTGTTAGAAATTTACCAAAGTTAAAATTTGAAAGTCATTTTTGTGACGCTTGCAACATAGGAAAACAAGTACACGCAAGCCATAAGGCTAAAAACATGGTTTCAACTACTAAGTGTCTAGAACTTTTACATATGGACTTGTTTGGTCCATCGGTCGTCCAAAGTTAAGGAGGAAACTACTATACTTTGGTCATTGTCGATGATTACTCAAGATATACATGGACTAGATTTTTGAAACACAAAAATAAAGCATTTAACCATTTTGAGATTTTTAGTAGAAAATTCAAGTTCAAAAGGGTTGTCCCATTATTTTAATCCGTGCGGATCATTGTCGGGAATTTGATAATGAAGTACAATTTGGAGCTTTTTGTGATGCTAACGGTATCACCCACAACTTTTCGGCTCCACGTACTCCAC
Organism: Tanacetum coccineum; assembly: GCA_026074375.1. NCBI lineage: Eukaryota > Viridiplantae > Streptophyta > Magnoliopsida > Asterales > Asteraceae > Tanacetum > Tanacetum coccineum. Next base: position 24,525 of record BQNB010089549.1, read on the forward strand.
AATCAAATGGGGTAGTTGAACGTAAAAATAGGACTTTACAAGAAATGAGTCGGACTATGCTTAATGAATAATCTATCCCTCAAAAATTTTGGTGTAATGCCGTCGACACCTCCACTTATATCCTAAATAGAATTTTGATTAGGCCTTTCCTTGTAAAAAGTCCTTACGAGCTTTTTAAAGGTAAAAAGCCCTCAATAGAATATTTTAAAGTTTTTGGTAGTAAATGCTTTATTCTTAACACTAAATATTATGTCACTAAATTCGACCCTAAATCAACCGAATACGTCTTTCTTGGATATTCCCCCAATAGTGTGATTAATGCAAACATGGCAGGACAATTACTGCACTATCATACAAGCTAGCATGCAAATGTAACCAAAACGAGCATGGGAACGGAACGTTTCCCTCTATCCAACAAGTATCAGCAATTGGGTAGGAACGTTACCCCCGATCCATTAAAACCGTCACTTCACATGGGTAGGAACGTTATCCCCGATCCTAATATCACAACAAATGGGTAGGAACGTTACCCTCGATCCCAAATACACATAAACATTTAGCACGTGACATACAATAGTCAAGTAAAGTCCATACACTAAAAAAAAAACATAATCACGGTAATTAGCACATTCCAAATCCATTTGCATCATTTCTATCCCAATTTAAAAGCAATGTAAAAAGAGGGACTATGAAACTCACTTGATGCTCAAGCAGCTTCCAAATATCTTACCAAAGCTACACAATAGAATATAAACGTGTTACACGTGACTAAGCTAAATGTTTAAGCCCATGTAACAATCATATGATGGATTTCTAAGGCGTTTAATTATCCCCATGGGTCACCCCGACACCATGCCCAACTTAACCACTTTATTTACTCATAATTCTAATGATCTACATTCTATCTGAAAACGCAGAATTTTAGTGTCACTTATCTCGCTTCTAACCCCCACCTATTGAACCAAGTAAATTCTCACATAAATCACCTATGTTCACTTAGGTGTTCACTAACTACCTCATTTGCCCCAAAAGCATACCACATGCATAAGTACCTCAAATAAATTCCTAATTCAAAAGTACCCAAATTCGAAACTGAACGTGCACTAAAATGTTTGACCTTACTAACCATACTTAGGCAACTAATTAGAGGCTAATTTTCACGAGGAAATTAATAGACATATAGAACTTGACTTCTGTGCTTTGACTAACCTTAATTCGAATTTTAAATAGGGGTTTTACCTCTCTAATTCTGACCTAAATCTGACCCGTATTTACTGTTTTGACAACTTTTCTTGCAACGACCATTTAACTAACTTCTCGAACTCAAAATCATTCGAGGCCAGAATTTTTGAAAAGTAGACTCTCTGAACTACAATTTAGGCACTACAAACACCTCAAAACACGTTACCATCATGGAGATATCATGTGGAGAATCATTATAAGCTCATCTAGGATTATAATAACAAAGAACATAGATACTCAGCGGAATAAAAATAAGAAGAATGTTATTTTCACAAGGTTATACATTCACATCAAGCCCTAATTCTATTTGATCAATATAGAACGGTTACCTAACTATAACAGGGATCAAGAACACCTTGACCTTAGGGCTAAACCACATACTCTGAACGTCTACATCTTTACTTGTGCACAATTAAACTATGTCTAGGGATCTCCTTATATAGGGAGTCCATCTAGACTTACAAAGGAAACCTAATTGTATTAGGAAACTAAATCTTCCTAATATTTATCTTCATATCTTTGACCAAATCTTTTAAGGAGATCTTTTAGAATCCTCCATCTTTTGTAGAATTCCATATTGTCAACTTTGATCCTTGTTGTTTCATTCTTTTGTTCTTTTGTATCATTGTTTTTGTATCATCAAATCAATAAATCCCAACAATCTTCCCTTATTTGATGATGACAAAACAAACAATAATCTGATTCCAAGATGATCCATAGTAGCAATCTTTACCTTGAGCACATGAACATTTTCAAATCTGATCTTCTATGAATGAAACAAACTTCCCCTTAACTTAAGATTTCCTTTGAACTTCTATGCCATGCCACCACACATAATAAGTTGCAAATTTTGATCTCTGTAACATCTTCCCCTTTTTATCATTATCCATTAGGGGACTTATGAACATATGCAACTTTGATCTTTACAACTACAAACCATATATCACACTTCTAATCCAAGCTTTCCAATGTCTCAAATTACCCCCCATGACGCATAATAAGATAAATAAATTCAAGCAGTAGAAAATTAAACTAGCAGTAGTAATAATGACTGAGAAGTAGTAAGAATCAAAACCTTCCCCTCAAGTGGTGCATGTAACATATCTAAATGGTTAAACACTTTATTATATGCTTCCCCTGAAACCAATATGTTAACCATCTTTTGAATCTCTTATTCTGTTGGCTCTATGTAATGATTATTGATGGAGAAACTCAATATTACAAACTTGATGCTAAAGTAGAATAACCCAAACTTGTGTCTTATGTCTTGTACTATCCACGTGACTCTAAACTCATACTGCTGATTATGAGTAGACCTCAATCTCTTGACAAAATCCTCATCTTCAATGAGACACTGAGCACTACAACGTAACTCCTTTAAGTGATAGTTTACCAGGTCCTCAACCAACCACCCCTTGACCGCTGGAAACTAGATAAACCAAGTCCCAATCATAATTCGTATTCGTTCAAGCAAGTTATCATTGAAATCATGAAACCACCCAACCCCGATTTCAAGATAAAATAAGTAGACTCCTTCGTGAAACCTATTTCAATCTCAAATAAGTGATACCAAATAAACTCCGTAACCAATTCTTGTAATTAATCCAAAAACTAG
>BQNB010089550.1:0-22551 GCA_026074375.1 Tanacetum coccineum
TATCAGTTTTGGCCAAAAAGCTATTTTGCTTATTTAGGCTTATTAGCTTATTGCATTTGCTTATTCTAGGTTTAGTTTAGCTTTTTAGGTTAGTTTAAGTCCCCTTTAGCTTAATTCCTTTAGTTTAGAGCTTATTTGAGCTTATTTGCCTTTTAGCTTAAAATTTCTAAGTATTATAGCTTTTTGATTATTCTGTCATTCTAGCTTATTGTAGTTGCTTATTTTTGTTCTTAAGTGCTTTTTAGATATAGCTTATCATCCGCCTTAGCTTATTTCTCTTTGTGGTTTGCTTTTTAGTGCTTAATTAGCTTAACATTTAGCCAATTTAGACTTAGGGAAGTTTAGCTTATTCTGTCATTCTTTTCAGCTTATTTTAGTGCTTATTTGTGATTTATAAAAAAAGTGTTTTTGTAAAAAGTGCTTATTTTTTAGTCTTTTAAAAAGTAGTAAAAAAATGGTAAGTAAAAAACATTTGGGAATTGGGGGAAGCCAAGGGTGAGCAGGACTCGAACCCGAGACCTCTACCCCAATTCAACCAAACGTTTTATATACAACACACACTACCACTCGCCCTGGGGTCTTTTCCGATTTTATCTTGCAACATTTATTATTTATACACGTTTTAGCTTTTTAACATCTTATTTAGATAAGCTGTTTCACCCAGCTTATTTTTATTAGATTCTTCATTGTTCAAGCTACTTTTGCAAATTTTTCCAGATTTTTATTAAATAGTTTAGTATTTTTAAACATTTAATTTCATTAAAATCATTTTTAATTCATAAAAAATTATAAAAAAGTCAAGAAAAATATAATTCTTTTTAAAATTTTTTTTTAACATTAAGACTTAGGAAAATTAGATTTGCTTTCGTAGGGTTAAAATTGCAAAATTTGATTTTTTTAAGAACGGGATTGAATCCCGTTTACGTTTTTAAGCCCTAATCACTCCCGTTTTTGGTCTAGTTTTCTTTGTTCTAGCATTTTAGTTAATTAGGGCTTATAAAAGCCAAAAAGATCATTTTAGGACTTAATTTTGATAATTTAGGGTTGTTAGGTCACGTTTTAGGATTCCCGCTTGCGTTTTTAGTTTAAATTTGTGTTGCCTTCATTGTTTTTAAGTGGTTGCATTAATTTTCATGTAGTTTTAGAAAACCAATCTAAATCTTTGTTCCATTCAAGCATCAATGATCAAAATGACTCTCGACTTTCAATTGCATTCCTCGTTGGGGATAACGACCCGGGAATCATACTTTCGGATTTACTACAATTGAGATTTTTTTGATTCTCATTATTATATATTTATATATTTATTTATATTTATATATATTAAAGGGATTCAATCACCCCACTTAAATTATACAACATCCTCGTTGTATAGATAAAACAATTAAATAATTAGGGAAAGATAGAATTAGAACGGAAAACTCCTTGATGTTTTGCTCATGATAATTATCCAAGATGCGTTCTTGAGCAAAAAGTGTGTTGACTAGGGCTTCAGCATGCCCGAATAAGTTCAACACATGTCTTTTTCAGCATATACCATATCATAGTTTTAGCAAGGTCCTGTATAAGAGATTAGAAGACAAGTGCAAATTCTATCTTGCTACAATGGTACAAGAAAACAATTAAACACACAACTATACAGGGATCAATACGCCGTATCCCAAACCTTAGGATACGCCTTATTGTTCCTGTAAAAACAATTAAATACTGGAAATTAAATATTAGGTTTTAAAACTGATAACGTCCAGACATCTCTATACGCCATATCCAGAGGGGTTCGATACGCCGTATAGAGTGTCTGGGAAGACAGACTCGTGCAACAAATAACTAAAATGCGACAAACAATTAAAATGATCGGGTTGTCTCCCGGGAAGCACTTTTGTTTTAGTTGGTCTTTAAGTTTGACCTTTTTCCTCCTTCTATTCTTCATCAAGCAATGGTTTTGGGATTTTAGACCTGTAATCAATCAATGAGTCGTGTTGCTGAACTTACTGACAGTCTTGATTCTATCACACATAAATAAACCGATCATCATATAATATACATCAAAAGGAAATCGGTAATAAAAGCGTCATAAGTGTAATATACAATATAGATCAACCAAAGATAATAACATAAAGGGAAAGAGATCAAGGGTCGGGCTGAGCATCGATATGAGGGGCTGCGGAGGTGCTAGCATCGCCTATCCTCGGTCTGACACGCCTTTGGAAAGACAACCGTGAGATACCTACAAGGGTACTGTCGAATGGCTGACAAGTCTGGCCACTGGCGTCCATGAGCTGTGTCATGCAGGTGATCAGCCAGGTGGAGATTCTAGACTGCTTGCTGGTAAAGCTCTCGACAACTCCTCACAAGCATACAACATCACGTCATAAGTCGTGCATCTCCTCCTCCATCCTCTCAATCCTCTGTGACATAGTCTGGGGCTGGGGAGCGGGTAGAGGTGGTGGAGGTGCATGTGCTGGTGCTGGAATCTCCAGAGCGGCCTCCTCAACTGTCGAACCGGCCTTATCGGCCTCATAGGCACCAGCCGCAATAGCCTGCTACCTCTCTGGTCCCTGAGCTACCCAAGCCCATGTGTCACCGTACCTCGTGCAGATGTTGAGCCTCCCAAGCTCATGTAAATCAATCAACGGGAGCTCTCGAGTGACTACCTAAAACCCTCTTAATCCCTCGTCACTGACAAGCCTAAAATGCATAGCCAAACGCCCAATGAAGTGCCCTCCTAACAGCCTGTCCCCGCTCTTCCTCCCCTCAGCATACCTAAATAAATACTGCGCTAATAAATGTAGGACGTTAGTAGTCCCACGGTCCATGCTGCAGAGGTAGAAGAGGTCAACACCGGTCACCTTCTCAGGTGCCTGCCCCCTACCATAAATACTATAAGCAATCATCATGTGGCATAATCTCCTCACAAGGTCTCGAATAAGAACATAAGAAGGGGCGGGGCCTAAAAAGTCTTTGCCAGACGAGATCTTAATCCAGTAGTCCCTAAGATCCCCCTTGTCGGGGATCACTCTATCACTGCCATCCCAGTAGGCTCCAAACCTAGCCTTTGCCATCTCCTGCTCCTTGTGTAACCCCAACGCCAAAATAAACTGTCTCCAAGTCATCCTCCTCCTAACACCTCCTAACTGAAAACATAGCGTATCTGCAACATCCAACCCCATCTCAGTATCACTCATCCTGCAAGTGCTGAGAAACTCCAGGATAAACTCTCAAACCAAAGGTACTCGGATCCCAAATAGTCTCCTCCAAGCATGACTCACGAACACCTGCTGCCCCTCTCTAGAATATACCATCCTCAACCTCACTACCAGATCCTGCCTCATCTCGGGGGTTAATCCCTCAAAATATAATACGTGCACCTGGTTAACCGGTCTTCTCTATATCGTGTCGAGCCTCTGCTCGTAACTATGTCTAATCCCCTCACTATACTCCTCAATCTGGTATCTAAGCCATGGGTGCCTCTGATCAACAGCTAGTAGTGGTGCCATATCTAAAAAATGAACTAAATTAGTAAACATTATGTGAGGTGTAATACGGCATATTCATAGAAGGATACACCGTATGTAAGGGTTTGAGTTCAATACTCCGTATGTCTATAAGAAGATACGACGTATGGGAGTTAAAATATAGCCCCTTGGGTTGGGAAGGATATGACAGGCTCAATTCAAGAACACTTAATTTCAAGCTCAATTTAAGAAGATACGGCGTATGGGAGTTAAAATATAGCCCCTTATATTAGGTCAATACGCCGTATTGAATTCATTGGATACGCCGTATTGAGGTTAAAATTTGGGTAAAAATTGATGTAATACGCCGTATCCATGTTACGCGGATACGCCGTATTGCTTCTACAATTTAAAATCAAAAGGAGTTTTCCCTTATTTTACCCATTCTAACCTGATCTTATTGTCAATTCTATGTTTACTGAGTCCTAGTATCTAAAAGGAGGGGGGACATATATCAGTCATAGAAATCCTTATTAAAGATCTAAACCCTAACCCTAATTCATAATCGAAAAAATAAATAAGGGAGAAATTAAATCATACCTGATTGTTAGGATATAGATGAATAGGCAAGGAGTAGATTAAGATTGAAGTATTTAGGGCACGGTAATTTTTTTTTGCTTGTGAAAGTAAAAAGTGTATGTGAAACGATCCGGCGTATTTAGCTGGGTTTTTATACCCATGCTCGATACGCCGCATAGGGATTTGTCTGATACTGCATATCATACATCTAAACTGATACGGCGTATAGGTATACCTATATACGCCGTATGGAGACCAATTTTCAAAGTTTTAATAAAGGAAAACGTACCTTGGCCTTCGCAACTTTGGTATGAGAAACATCCTTGTAATATCGCTTATGGTCGAACGGAATGCCAAATGTCACATACAGATTTACAATGAGAAAGAATAGCATTCCGTTTACGTAATAATTCCAGATCATGATATTTACTTTTAGGTTTATGAAAAAACTTCCCATTCCGAAAGTTTTAGTAATTTTATCGTGACTTGTTTCAGAAAGTCCATTTGACCCGTGTGTAATTTTGTTACCTTCTAAAGACTGTATTATATAATTATCGTTAGCATCATTTTCTTTTTCCGACTTTAAATCATCGAGATGAATAATGTTGAATAGATCATTAAAGTACAAAACATTATCTTCATCATATTCAGACAATGATGTTTCATCAATTAAATTAAATTCATCGATATGTTGAGGGTTTAGGATTGGTTCAGTTAAATGTTCTGATTTAGACGTTCGAGCATCATTGTAAACAATGGCTGGAAATTCATTTTCAAAATCTTTAAGGAAGTCTAAATCATCAATATAATCAATGGTAGGGTTAGGTGACGAAGGCATATTGTTATTATCATTTTCCGAATCCATTTTTAAATCATTGACATAAATTATTTTATACGAAAATGAATTTTCATCAAAAATTACCGTGTAGTCTTCATCGTCGGACTCGTCTAATGATATTCTGAAGTCTATCTCGTTTTCGTTAGGAGGACATACCGTGGGCTCAGACGGGATTGCTGTTAATGTATTATCAAAGACTATGGCTGGGAATTCAGTTTCAAAGTCAATGAAGCAGTCGTCCTCATCTTCATGGTTTTTAACTTTCTCGAATGTGGTAGTTTTCCAATTAAACGTTCGACCATGTCTTCGAGCTTTTTCTTCTTCAAGTCTGATGTATTCCTCCATGGTGATATTTGGGCTGTCCATTTTTACCTGTAATTAACTTGCAAAGAGAAAAAAAGGTGAAATGGACTAATACGCCGTATTCAGTAGACTAAATACGTCGTATTGAACAATGCAGGAATTTAAACAAACACACAATGCGAATAAATACAAACATAATTTAAATAATTAGATTACACTCAACTAAATTAATTAATGGTTAGAAATACTAATAAGAATAAGGTTTAATAATTTCACTCTCCGGCAACGGCGCCAAAAACCTGATGTGCTGTCGTGTAGGGTCAATTATTTGATTATCAAGTTTTAAATTTATATTTAGCCGACAAACCTAAAACAATACTTTAACGAGCAGTGTACCCGGTCAAGATGGAGTTCGCGGTAAGTAGGGTGTCGAACATTAAGAGTGGAACATTAATCCTATATTCTATCAGTATTTTAATTAGTCTATTTACTGGTTAAACCTATGCTATGTACATTGTCTAATGATGTGGGGGTTTTCAGCTTGAGACACTGGCACATGTTTGGTGATGACAAATATCAATTCAATAGACAATAAACACAAAAGAAAAAGATTAGAAGATAAAAAAGTAGTACAAGCCAAATGATAAAAAACTGTATTAGCCATATTAAATCTGGTTCAATGCTGGTTTGTTTATTTTAGTGCAATGATTTACTTATCTCGAAGCGGCATATCATTCTTAAGACTTAGGCGGGACATCATCCTAAGACCTAGACACGATTAATCCTGTCACAATTAATGCATCCACAAAAAGCATCATTTAGTTTAATTATAATCTATCTTAGATAATTAAAGCAGTGGTGATCCTGTTAAAACCCTAGCGCAACAGGACTTTACCCACTTATTATTTGACGGTGTTTTATATATTGATAGTCCACTATTCAAATCTTTATCAGTTAATTAAGAGCATGATTACTGAAACATAAATGGGTCACCTACCGGTCTAACTAAGCTCATAATTCAAAGACAAAGACAGAACGTTATTTGTGATCATATTGGTCCAGTAATATAAAACACGATATGGAGAGCTATCCCGGTATCTAGATTACTTTTTAGGTATCACTAGACCCAGTTGAATGATAGGTCGCATATTCAAACACATAAACAAGTATGAGGTGATAAACATAATTAAACAATCAACGATAAATTAAGAAATCGATTTTAAAACAAACCAAACATTAAACTTTCATTAAGATGGCTAATACCCAAGGGTATTAGCCTACAACCATTGTAATTATACAAGCGTAATCAAACAATTAAAAATCGAATGATTAAGAGAGTAAAAATTACACGATGTCTTCTATGGAGTCGTGATCAATACTTGGCCTTGGTGGCTGATATTCTCTTCTAAAATTCATCTTTTAGTGATTATGGTATAAAGAATATGATATTGCACACTTAAAACTCATTTTTGAGTCTTCAATTTATAGTGTCTGAAAAAGACTCGATACGCTGTATCTCTTTAGTTGGATACGGCGTATTGGTGAAATTTCAGCAATCTTCAAACATCATCATTTTAGCTCCAAATTATGCGCCTTTTAGATTATCTTCACAAAACACTCCTGAATTACTGCATTTATCAACTTTAAAGCAATTAAGTACCAAATAATGCAATAATTATATAAATGATATAATAAAGTGACGTTATTTGATGTCATCAAGCGTACACCTCAATTTCTCTATATCTAGGTACATACATTAACATACTAAGCACATCTTCGTTAGACATTAGTGGTACCAACCCTTCATCCAAGGATTTTCCAAGTATCTTAAAATGAGATAACAAAATCCTACCATCTTTGAAACCTAAGTCCTCTAACATTGCATCATACTCGTCTATCAAAAACCTTTCACTGTCAACTAAATGATATCAATCTATTAATGCAAAACAATATCTATTATTTGGCGGTGAATTAAATTCTTTGATGTGATGATTTTTTAGTGTAAATATGTTGTCATGATTCTGTGTAAAAACATAAAACATCAATTTTTACTCGTACTCTACATGATCCCAACATGATATTGAAACAAAATAATAAAATAAATAAAGCTTACCATAAACGACTCCTAAATCTGGGGTCGTGGTACTATGTGCTCTCTACCATTACCATTTTAAGATGTTGTGGATTTTTCTTCTGATTTTGCAATTATAGGGAAGAAAATGAAATGAGAAATAAGATCAAAATAAAATAAGATATTTATTAGGGGTTTATGATACTTGGCATGATAGTAGTGTTAGCGGGTAAGTGTAAATGATGAAAACACCCTTGCTTGGATGGAACTTAACGGGAAATTGTAACTGTTGTTAGCCATAAGGGCAATTTTGCACCAAAAAGTGAACTTTAGGGATAAAATCAATAATATGTTGGTTTCGGGGCGATCTTGCGAGTTTCTCAAACTTTAGGGACAAAATTTGCAATTTACCGTGTATTATATGTTCTGGTTTTTAGGGTAAGGTTAAAATAGAAAGACAAATATTCGTGAGAAGGATGCAAATGGTTTTTTTATGTTCTCCAAAAATTACAAAAGATCAGATATGTTGGTGCATAAAACTTTTATAAATGAAGTTTTTCTAATTTTCAGTTTTATACGTTTTTAATGCAAAAAAAATGAAATTTTGATGTACAAAAATTTCAACTTGTTATAGTTTGATGCCCAATAGAATTTTGATGGAAAAAGTCAAAAGAAGTTGCGTACAAAAATGAATTTTTGATGCACAATCAAATGATTTAATGCAAAAACGTTATATTTTTTCATAATTTTATTTTGGCAAAACAATCCATTTTTATAAAAACTACCTTCACAACTTTTTTATGCATCAACATACACGATCTTGTAGAATTTTTTCAGTTCAATAATTTAAAAAAAATCTCACCTTCTCACGGATATTTGTCTTTTTATTTTATCTTTACCCTTGTTTTTTATTATTTAAGTTTATATATGTCCTGTTTTTATATTATTAAGTTTATATATGTTCTTTATGCTATACTTTATGATACTGATAGTACATTTACTTCTTTAAATGTAGGTATAGAGGTGTTGCTGAATTTGTATGTGTGTTGATTGCGAACATGAAGATTGGTTGTGTTATGGTTTTTATCTTAAAAGAAATACTTGTTATTTCGAATATTTATTTTCCTTTATCTCATACATGATTGTTTTGTAATAATAGTTGTGACCGCAGATGCATTTAGTGAAGTGGATTTTGCGTACAAAATATCATTGTATCTTGTGACTGATTTTGTACAAGGATTGACATTTAATATGTTATGTACTTTAAGTTATTAAGATTATACATTTTTATTCTCACACCATTTGAACGTGGATCTCCAAAAACTCAAAGCGACTCTACTAGACAAGAGAAAGTGATGTCCTCTTTTTTGGTCGTTATCACAAACCCGACACCAAGATGATCAAAAGAAGATCCATTATTTTCTTATCTAACCATGTACGTAATCTTTCCCTTTCAATCCTCCAAGTAGAGATTGTAGAACCATAGAGGGGGGGGGATGAATACGATTTTCTTGACTTCTTTGAAGTTTATAAAACTTCAAGTCTCGAAAGAGTCGAGTGGTGTGATGATCTACTTAGCAAAGAATCAATAAGTAGATATAGATCGAGAGAGAAAGACACCACGATATATACTAGTTCAGAAAGGGGGGTTTAGTCATTCTGTACGTCCAGTTGCGAATCCACGACACCTATACTATACTAGTATAATCCTTATGGTGGACTACAAAACGTATTACAATTTAACAACATTAATATGCACAAAAATCGGCACTCACAAAGAAGGGTTACTACCTACGGTATTCTACCCTCAGAATCCACCCCTAAGAACCCGTGATTCGAATTACCCTCTATGATCAGTTAGATCGACTAGGAACACTAAGAACTTCCCCTTAGAAGTTTACCAAACCCCAACTAGATCTCCAATGATCTAGGCTTGATCCCACGGATACAAGACTCCCCTTACAACTCGATTGAATAAAAAGATATATGGATGAACCAAGTCCTAACATAATCTAGAGACTCGATTCTAAAGAAAGGGTATGAGAAAGAAGACCCTCGACTGCTAACACACAAGTGTGAATTAAGTACTTGTGTGTCTCTCTTGCGGAGATGTGTTCTTCAATTATTGATACAATGAGAAGATTAGAACACTTTGATGTTTTGAATTAGAGGATAGGAAAAGAGAAAGGTAAGGAATAAATAATGGGAAGAGGTGAGGAATACAAAGGCCAAGAGTGGGTATTTATAGCCTAAAACCCCAAAGTGGTAAATTCCACTTCGAGATTGGCGCGCTGGCCACTTAGCTTACACTTGGCCAGCTTGTTAGAATCCCAACTCTATTTTTTTGGGTTTTTGGCATTTTAACTACTCGCTCTTGTTAAACCCCCAATTGTACTTCACACTTTGACCTTTCCACTATTCTTACTCAAGGTCAACCAACTCAAATAGCCATTTGATAAAAATGTCTGTGAAGTAATTTAGAATAAGATTTGAAGATGTTTATCCAATATAAAATAGATAGAGAAAAAGTATTAGAGAAAGGTTATATTTAGGTATTCCTCACATGTATTTGATTTAGATGGAAACTAACCATGATTAAGGTAATGAGTTGGCATAGTAAGGATAGAAAAGAATATGCCAAAAGAATAAAGAATATGCCAGAGGAATATTCCTTGGCTTGGAGAAGAAGTATGGATTATGAAGGGATGATTTGAATTTCAAATTCAAACAATAGACATGTGGGATAAAGATGAGAAAGAGTGAGTTGGCATGAGTTGTCATGATGGGATTTTTAGGAGCCTTAGGATTCAAATTCAAAATTTGAATTTAAATGTTAAGGATAAGGATGGTGTGAGTTGGATATGAGTTTTAATTAGTTAGATAGGATGTGATGTTGATGTGATAGGGGAGCCTTTTGATCTTGTTTGAAATAGAGGGTTGAGATGAGAAGTAAAGAGGTAAGTTGGATAAGTGATATGGAAAGATCAATAGTAGAAAGAGAGGTGTGTTTGTTTATGAGTAAGAATTGTTTGTTTGTGAGAGTAACTGTGCTTGTTTGAGACTTGAATTCAATCCAAAAGAGGAGAGGAGAGTGAGGTATCTTAGATTGATGATGTGGCTTGATTAAGGGTAGAAGAGAAAGTATGTTTATTGTGTTTGTTTGAAGTCAATCCAAGGGTGGAGAAAAGAATAAGGTAAGTTAGATTGATGAAGTGATATGATCAAGGATGAAGATGAAGGAGGGGTGTATGTGTGTAATTCAAATGTTTTGAAGAAGAAGGTAGATAGTGAATATGTGGTGGAGAATGTTTTGATAAGATGTGGAAGAGCCTATGTTGGGAATGAAGGGAACAAAAGATACATCAAGTACAAGGAGAGTACATTGTGTAAGAGAATGTGAGTTGTCACATGTAGGTATAATTTAGGGAAGGTTAATGTGAAGAAAGGTTTATGCTTGAAGAAGGTTTAAGAAGATAAGTATGAAGATGATGATGTTTAGGATGAAATCAAAAGATTGATTTGGGTTTATAATCACATTGCCAATAAGAGAGAAAAGAGTGAGCAAATGTGATTATGGGATGGTTTAAGAAAAAAGAATGTTTAGAGTGTGTGTGGAGGATATAATCATTTGTTAGGTAACAAGGGTGTACAAATGATTAGGCAGGATGGGTTGTGTGATTATGTAGTATAGAAGTGTTGTAGGAAGAAGTGTGGAAGTTTGTAAGTCATTTTGTACATATGAGGAATACATGTGTGAGTTTGTAAAACATTTATAGGTAAGGAGGTGAGAAAACTCAAAGCATGATTAACCTCCAAATACCACAAACTCGATTAGTCATTTAGACTTTAATCCATAATAATCAACAATGAATTTGATCACTAATCATCTTGAAGAAAACAAGCTAAGTGCTTTGCATCTTAAGTAAAGCATACCCTATAACAGGAAAGGATTCATTTTCGCAAAGTGGCCTTTAACTTAGTTTGACCAATAAGGGAGTAAAACCCGTTACGTGATTGGGAACAACGTAAATCTGGATTAAGGTCAAATGAATTCTTTCGTTTGATGGTATGTTGAAAATATAATCATACTAGGTTTAGAAAGAAGTTTTGGCCTTGGCTAGAGGCGTTTGATAAAATATTTGAGTTGGCGTTTTGTTGAAAAATTAGAGGATTCGTTTTTGCTCCTCTCTAACTCTAAACCTCATTTGGAGTGTTCCTAAATGTTCAAATATCATATACATACCTTTATTGAAGTTTCCACATGTGTTGGGTAAGAGGAAAGCCGACAAAAGCAAATTCGTAAAAATGGAATTTGCAGGTGGTGCGCTAGCCACGCGCTGACGCGTGCCCGACGCGTCAGATGTGAAAATCCGGTTTTATGGATTTTGGCTATCGTTTGTTATTTTACGTTTTGCAAACGTTAATTTGTCTCGTTAAAACATAAAGGAGATCCTAGTCAATGTTTCACCAACAATCTCCCTCCTTTTTGATGATGACAGATAAAAATTTCAGAAAGCAAATAAAATTACAAACGTAGCGAAGATGAAGACCTCTGTTGATGTAGTTTGCGTCTTGATCTTGGCCTTGTAATTTGGTGAAGCTTGAACATTGTCTTCACCTTATGAGTCTTACATAGATTTTCTATTCCCATGTACCCTACAACTCTTTGCTTCCGTAATAGCTATTTCTTTAGCTATCTCCCCCGACCAATAAGCATCTTGCTCTTTGCTTTATTTCTCCCCTTTTAGTCAAATCAAAAAGGCGGGATCTTGGTCTTTTCTTTGGTAGGTTGATATTGTTATAGAAGTAGAAAGTAGATATCATGACACGTGCTCCTCCTAGATCGTTGCTCCCCCTTGTTTCAAGGCGGGGATCCATGGTTCAAGAGCATTACCTTCGAAGTGTTCTTGACTACAACATGCAGCAAGCAAACACAAAACAACACAAGCAAACATATACTCATGTTCAAGTCCAACATGGGTTAGCTTACCATTTAGAGACTTGTAAACATGGATTAGTTCAAGAATAATTTCATATCATACATATCCAAATGTTGATAAAATTAAGCAATCACATGCATAACATCATCATTAGTTATTTGTAGGGCAAATTTACCAGTCATCCATCAATATAACGTACTCAAGTAAAAATAATGCATATTCAAATTAGAGCACATAGTTTCACATACAAGCACTTTAGGAGTGTAAAGCTAGACCTAGATGTTCAAGGCGAAATGTGATAGATATCTAATTACATTTAAGTGCATAAGTGCCTAGTCTTAATATGTGACATCTACTCAAAATCCTTCTTGGATATGAATGCAACTTTAAGTGCATTATGTTTAGACTTTTTGTGTAATTCTCTCACTAACAATGTGAGTATAATTTTTGACTGGTATATAATCCTAAGGTGAAAAGCCTTTTCAATAATCTTGGTTGTAGATTCTTATTTGTAACTCAATCCTAATTATATCCAAATATGAGTAGGCATATCACGTATTTATAAACTAATCAAGCATAATTAATATCTTAATTATATCAATCATACAAAAGTTCTAAGCATAAGTTGCTACCTAATGAAAAGTTATGGAATGAGGGGATCCCTAAGTGAGTAATTAACACTATGTATTACCCCCCCTTGATTAATACAACCTCTCAAAGTTAACACCTATATGGTGACCTCAAAAACTACATTATAACTTTTCCATGCCTTTCATGTAATTCCAAAGCGCATAAATCAATCTTTAGGAGCTTAATAGCATTCAAAGCAAGGACTATCTAAAATGCCTACATTATTCTAAATCTAAAAAAGCATGAAGATGGGCACCATACACATTTCCTTCAATGACCTCATTTTAAAAAACAATTCCTAACTTTTGAAGATGCACGTCAAGCAAACGAACCTAGGTGGGTAAGGTATGAATTCAAATTAAGCAATTGAGCACTTAGAATCATATTAACGATAATATGTTAGAGTTGTAAGCTCGTGATCTACTATCTTAAAAAGAAATCCAAACAATTAACATGTTATCAATAAGCATGAAATCAACTAGCATCATGGCAAGTAGGCATGTAAGCAAATAACATCAAAACATATTTCTCATGCAAACAAATTTTTAATATCATCATTTAATCACTATGCCGAGTAGGCATATAATCACATATCATCCATGAACTCTTAATTTATGACACCGTATCATATTCCTAAAGATAATTAATCATGTGAACAAATTAAATGTAACTAATTACTCATCATGGCAAATAGATGTATGAGAAAATTTCTTGTTCTCACCTTGTTGATTTTTGACATATTATTCAACCATCTACTTATTAGCAACATAATCGTGCATTTCATTTATTTGTATATGTTATAAAAGTTTTTTTCATTTAGGCATTTACATATACGCATTAAGCAATTAAGCAAACGACTTATGATGTTATGTATTAATGTGAAAATGTAAATCATCTAACCGGTTTATCTTAGTTTAAGATTTAGGATGAGTTTTTTATGCATGCCGCACATAACATTCGTTTTATATCCTAAGTGTAATTTCTCAAAATAACAAGTATTTTCATTGATGTTCGGTTGTTGTGAACTTCGCAAGAAGTTTTACAACTCCCTAGGCAATGTAGCTAACCGTTGTAGTGTAGTATAGGCAAGACTCGAGGGTTGTTATCATTCTCTAGGGGAATAAGTTAGAAAGGCTCGAACAGAATATCACAGAGGTCTAAGGGGTTGAGAAAAGATTCGTTTTTCATTTTTAATTTTTTCTAGAAAAAAGTAAAATTCAAGTTTTTGAGAGGTTGGTTTGGTTTTAGCTTATTAAACTAAATATAAATCTAAACTACTTTGGTGGTTACTATATGATAAACAAACGTATTTACTTAATCATGCACTACATCCTAGTTTGCTTTTCCTAATCCTGTTGCTTTGTCACACTTGTGATGATCTGTGTAAGCATTTCCTTATTTATGAGCGAATTACATGAAAATGTCATCTATGTAATATTTCGTTAAGGCAACGCATAAGTAAAGTAGTATGAAGATTATTACAAGGCCCTAAGAGTACATTACATGCATTAAAACATTTAAGAGGGATCAACCATATTAGGGGTAAGGTGTTAGCCTTAAAATATGTCAACCTATACGGAATTACATTAGTTTGTTATAGCCGTGTCAAATAAGGTCTAGATACGTTAAGCTAGATAGGTAGGTGTTAGGAATAAATCTTCACAAGACTTAATACTGCCAAGGTATAACTAACAGTACTAATGGAGTTAGTACTGCTAGTACAAACTTAGTACTGCTGATGTTAGTTAATACTGCTAGGAGAAAGAGTTAATACTGCTGATGGTCAAAGCTGCTGACTTGGGGATAAGTATGCATGGATATTATTATGGGATGTTGGTAACTGATCCTAAAATATAGGTAGTTATCTTTGTAAAGGACTCCTTGTGTTCTATAAAAGGAGATCCTAGGTTTAGGATAGATATACACTTAGACGAATACTTTTAGATATAGATTATGATAGCTTCAAGGTTGTAACCCCAGTACTACAAGAGTACTCGTATTATTATTCTAATAATATTGAAACAGTTTGTTATTACTTCATTGTTCTTTGTTTGTTTGGTTGTTACTGTTCTTTTGATAAACACCTCTAGAGTATCAAAGTGTAGATTCCGCATACACTTTGGTATACATACAAAGTCTCAACCATTGTTATTTTGGATTCTTCCAAGGTAACAAACACTTTACTACGTAAAGAATCGATCAAGGCGTGGGATCAACACGTATCCAACTCATACTAAAATTATTAATAGTACCATTGATGATGATCAAATTAATAGCAATATTCAATTTGATTCTGTCAAAGGAAATGTTAATAGTGGCAGTGTTGAAAAAGATACACATATTTTTGATCTGTGTGCATTAGAAACACTAGCTAGGAATGCATATGATGAAGCTGCAAAACAACAAAGATTTGCTCAGAAGGTCCAATCTAGAGGAAGAAATCTTGTTTTGTTAAGAATAGTGTTGTATGTTATTTAATCTCATATGGCGACGGTAGAACTTAATTTGGAAATTGCTGATCGTTTCATTGGTCTCTCTCTCCATCTGCCTATCCTCGTTGAGGATAGTGACTTCTCTTTGAGGGATCGATTTACTTCTTGCTACAGAATGGACTCGGATGTCACCGCGCATTGGAGGATGAAGATTTGACCGGAAAGGGCTTATTGGTTTATCTTGAATAATTGCTTATAATGATTTCTCCTATCCCTTCCCGAAAATGAGACATCTAACTTGATTCATTTTAATGATCAGTCATCTTCTCGTCCTACTCCAGAACCACAGGATGTGAGATTTGTTTTCTTTTTTAAACCCGATCAACGGTTTATTACTATCAAAGTGTGGGTGACCTCTGAATACGATTTTTATAACTAATCTTTTGCCCACCCTTCCCAACCTTTGATTTGATTGGGTCTTCACTCCCTTCTCACGATTCCCTCGACACGGAAAAAGATTTTGATTCTAGGGATAGCATTGGAAGTCCAATCCGAGAGACTTTTATCACGGGATGAATTGTCTATCTCATTCATCCATGATCGTCTTTCTCTAGTATTTGACACTTTGATTCCGTTTTCGTCCGAAAACGAGGACAAGTTGTTCAATCTGGTATTCTCATTTCTCATTCTTATCTCATCGGGGCGTAATCACTTCTAATTTTTTATAACAAGCCCGATGATGATTTTCTGGATAGGGGGACATTCCTCACTTGGAGGTCCCTGTTTCTCCTCATTTTCTCACTCCTTGACAAGCTCATGTATGGGGGATCAAGTCTGCTCGAAGCTCGGTTGTAATCAAATAAGCGCTTTTCAGGGAGGTAACCGTGTCTTTTCTTCTTTCTATTTTCTTAATAATAATAAGTGTGATATTTTATAGCCTAAGTGTGGGGGCGTGTTTCTTTCTATGGTATGTGGTTTTGTTTTTGTAGGATTCCTTAAGATCATGAAGACCCGTGCTTGTTTTTAATTCTCCAATCATCCGGTTTTCGATCATTTGCTTATTTTGGAATCCTCAATCCTAATCATGTATATTTATTGTTTCCCTTTTCACACTTGGAATTTTTTGCATTTACCTTTTTCATTCCTAAGTGTAAGGGTAAAACCCGACATTTTTGAACATTGAGGCCAATGTTCCATTCTAAGTGTGGGGGAGATTTCTATCGAAATGTGATCATACATGTGCCTTGCTTTGTCCCTCGCAACCCCGTTTTGGCCAAAATTTTAAAAATTTTAAAGTCTTAATATCTAGTTTATTGTTCATATCTAAAAAAATGATGAAAAATATGAAATTAGTTGATAAAAATAATAAGTGTTTTGACACGAATGTAGGCTTTCCGTTGGTGAGAACGAAAAGTAAATTTTGACCCAACCGATTTTATATCTTAGCTTTCGCCTTAACTTTAAATAGATTGATTTTGCTTATCTTTTCATACAAGGAGCTATAAAATGACTGGTTCTAGTTAACAAAGTCAAGACTTATGCAAATTTCCTATAATTGATTTTAAATATACGAAGATCGAGTTATTAGAGTTAGATTTGTTGTCTGTCTATGGTGACTTGATTAAAGTGCGAGCTCTTTAATTCTTTAGCTAAGTATTCTCGTGTTTCTTTATTAGAAAGTTTATTGAAATGTGAAGAAACTAGAGATGATAGTGTAGAAGTATGAAGTTTTGTTGCTAAATATGAGAATAGTTGGATTCTGTAAGGTCGCATAAGTGTTTAATTGTGTCTTTTTCTCCCATTAGGTTGTTTCACCTTTATATGTAAGTGTTTAATAACATAGAGTTGTGCGGTTTTTGTGTTAATAATTATAATAGATGTTTTTGTTAATTCAGCTCTTGTGATTTAAGTGAGTACCTACTAGGATTACTTAATTTTCGCGCACTACTCTTTTGATCCTCAATAATAGAATATTTTGCTTATCCTTAAACGAGCCTTGAGGGTATATGGTAAGGGAAGTTAATAAGGTGATAATTATCTGCTTTATTTATCCTTATAAAGAGCTTAGGGTATATGGAATGGGATATTGTTGCTTAAATTTGTTGTTCTTGTTTGTACCTTATAAGAGCCTTTAGGGTATATGGTGCGCAAGGTGTGTCTAACGATTGGCTCATTTATGTCTTTAAAGAGGCCTTAAGGTATTATGACATGAATTGGTACCTTGCTAAGTTACCTATTAAAAGCTAATGTTGGTCGACCGATGTGGACTTTAATCTTGATAACATTGATCTTTGAAAGGGCTAGAACTAAATATTTGCGACTTTTACGTTTACGCTTTATTCTCAGAATGAATAAGTATCGAAGAACAATGTCTTAAAGTGCCTTCGGTATATGGACTTAGAAAGAGTTAAATTCTTTGATGATGACATAAATTAGGACATAGGGAGGGAAAAGTAAGTACACATTTGTGGCTTTTTTATGGAGTAGGTGTTAGCGCTGATCATATCTTGTATTTTGCAATGATCTTGAGTTATTAAGCTTGCCTTGGAGAGGTGAAAGTCGGGGACGATGAAGTTTTATCCATGATTGAACTCTTTTTGGCTTTTTGTTCTGGTGATCATAGAATTTTATCAATGGTATACTATGAAAGCGCATGTTACATATGCTAACATGAAGTAAGTGTAGTTGGAAATATTTTGAAAGTTATCAAAAATGAAAATTTCAGATTAAAGAAAATAAATAAAAAAACTCAAAACAAATGGGTTAAAAACGGGGGTACTTGCGAATTAAATGATTTTTGAACCTTTTAATGGATCTTTTCTATTCTTGTTTGATTGTGGGGGGTCATAAGTTAAAGGGGGATAAAATTATTTATTTACGGGTTTGTTTTTTTCTAAATTACGTGTGGGGATCCAGCAATGGATTTAGGTGTGGGGGAATTTTGGTTATTTGCTAAACAAAATTTTTCTACTCCAGGAACATCACTATAAAATATGACTATAAAAATTACGTAAAATATGCTTAATTATATTGCAGGAGATTTATTGTTTGTTTGGTATTTTTATTTCTTTGCAGGTAAAAGGTTGAAAACGAAGCTCAAAGATATACAGGAATTATCGGATCTCTATTGCGTCAAGTTTAATTATTACTCAAAGCCAAGATGAAGTCGCGAAAAGTCTCTGAGCTTGCATTGGAAAGAGCACGGAAAAACGAGTCTAACGGTGCCTTCAAATTTTTATGGACCAGCAGGTAACCGCTTTTTATCGGGCCGGGCCAAGCCGCAATTTATCGCGCAAAAGCCCAATGGAGCCGCAGCAGCGTTGTTTCTCCCAAGTTATTATTCCAGCCCAAGTTGCATTGAAATAAATTCGTGCCCAACTTTGAAATTGTTATATTTTTTTTTTGTTTCTTTTGTATTTTTTTATGGTGTAGTTTTTTTTTTTTTTTTTTTTTTTTTTTTGGCCCAAATGATATCACATGTGTGGAATTGAAGATTTGAATGATGATGAGATGTCCACCGCCTAGTAATAATTCATCCATGCACACGGTGGTTGGCGGCACTAGGTGAAAGGAAGGAGCGATTAGAGTTGTGACACGTGGAAAGACATAGTTATATTCTTATTTTAATTTGTGTAAAAGTAATAGAATCAAAACGGAATAGAAATAATGCGTACGATGAAAGCCAAAGTAATGTCCACGTGGCACTCAGACATCGGCTGGATCAAGAATTTTGTATCTGTGGTTTTCGCGATCCGAGGGAAGGATAATAAAGCCCAATGATTGGATTATTAATGGGGCGAGGTGGCATCTAAATTTACACTTCTTACCCCTCCTCTTTAGCTATAAATGGATCTCTCTCCCTCACTTTCGGAGTAGTTTTTTTTTCTAGGAGGAGATTAATATTAGTTTAGCTTATTTTCATTTTCAGCTTATTGTAGTTAGTTTTTAGCTTATTTGTCTTTCATAGCTTATTTGTAAAGTTGTCTTTTCAGCTTATTTTGGATTATGTAACAAGATTTGTTCAAGCTTAATGAAGTTTATGGTTTGCTTATTTCTTTTTCTTTCCTTAATTTCAAAGTGCTTATTTTTGTTTCTGAAAGCTTATCTTCTAATCTGAATAAGCTGTTCGTTAGCTTATCTCAGTTTCGTTTGTAGCTTACATGTTTACAAAGTAAATCGGTTCAAGCTTGTTCAATTGTTTAGGTTGCGATTTAAATTTTTAAAAGCTTAGTTTGGTTTAGCTTCATGAAGAGCTTATACATCTCCTCACAGCTTATTCACGATCACTCACGATTAATGATTTAATACATTGTAGTGCTTATTTACTATTTCACTTGTTTAATCCATAGTTATTGAATTGTTGTTCTTGTTTAAAGAGGATGTAGATTTCGGGTAATAATAAGTTTAGTTTAGAGTTGTTTATTTTTAGACTTGTTTCGTTGAAGTGCTTGATAAGTGATTTCGGGTTTATTCTAGTTTAGTTAAATTAGAATTTGGTTTAGCAATAGTGTCAGTTAAAGTCATTGTTTTTAAGAAATCTCACGTTAAGAAAAGGGTGGGTGTTATGTGTTGTAGAGAAATAAAAATTGTATTTTTTACGAAATTTCTGTATTAATGAGTTATAATTGATTAGATACTTGGAGTCAGTTAGTTTAATGATTAGGTTCTTGGTTGGTTTGAACATTTCATTTTAGGGTACGTTTGTGTTTGTTAGTTCGGTGGGGAAAGTACAGGAGAGCACAAATTTTGAATTGTTTTGTTATGTTAACATTTAGTTTGTTTAAATTTGTGTTTTGACTTTTTGGTACCGGTCAACTCACAAGGCGCGGAGCTTACGGGTTTATTTAGCTAGATAGAATTTAATTATTTTCTTTAGCTAAATAAATCGGGTGGTTATCGTTTAATTGCGGCTCTTCAACTCGGTCTCATTTTCTATCCTTTTTCAATATATTAGTGTAGTTTTATTTTGCCATTTTATAAAATGTTTGCTTATTTGATATTTGTCATGAGTAGCGAGTAGTTTAAGTAGTTTTTGTTAATTGATTAGTGATTTGGAATTTAAGTGCGGTTTTAAAAAGGTTTAATAAATTAATAGTCATTAGAATTTTTCAAATTTACACTACGTCATTTACTTTTAATGCAATTTAAATACTTGTCATTTATTTTAAAAAAAACATTTTACTTTACTTGTCATTTAATTTCTCGAAACTTGTCTTCTAAAGATTTTAATTCATTAAACCTAAGCCCACACTTAAGGAACATTTCACGTCACTTAACAAGCACGTTTGTCATTTATTATTTTAGATCTATTTTAGTATGTATATCTTGTAGTTTAAATATTGAATTAATATTTAGTTGAATTTCTTTAGTATAGAACCATTTTAATCACCAATAAAAAACTTGAGAATGACTAATCAAGCTCGATTTACAACTTGACGTAATTTTTTCCAGTGCTATCTCTCGCCCGCGAGAAAATCGATAACCGTGTTGATTATTTATTATTCTTTCTGGAGAATAATTGTGAATGATACACTTGAGTTTACGTATACGTATATGTATTTTCTATTAAATATCTATTATATATTTGAGGGTTTAATGTTTGAATACGTCATTGAAAAACGATTGTTATTCAAAACGCATGTGCCGCACATGGGTCACGAAACTTGTCTCTTTCGTGTTAAACACTATTAGTATGATCATACATTCAACATACCAACAAGCAAACATAATTATTTGAACTTGATCCAGATTTAAGTTGTTCCTAATCACGTAACGAGTTTTACTCTTTTATTGGTCAAACTAAGTCAAATGTCACTTTGCGTAAACGCATCCTTTCCCGTTATGAGATATGCTTTAATTAAGATGCAAAGCACTTAGCATGTTTGCATCAAGATGATTAGTGATCTAATCCATTATTGATTATCTTGGATTAAAGTCTAAATGACTAATTGAGTTTGGGGTTTTTAGAAGTCTATTATTACTTTGACTTTTCTCACTTTCCCCCCACCTCCCCCCTATACATAATATTTTTACAAACTCACATGTACAAGTCCATACTCCTAAACATATTTTTTACCATTCTTCAGTAATCACTGTTTACCCTTCTTACCCAACAATTGACTTCATCTCTTCCACACACACTCCAAACATCTTATTCCTAAACAAATTTTATAATCACATACGCCCACTCTTTCCTCTCTTATTGGTAATGTGATTATTTACCCAAACCAATCCTTTGATTTCATCCTTATCTCATCTTGATCTTCAAACCTTCATACACTAACCATTCACAATTAAACCTCAAAAACTTATCACAAGCCCATATTGCCAACTCACATTCCTTTACACAATGTACTTTTCTTGTACTTGTTGTACTTCTATGTCTCCCACATTCCAAACAATATATTCTAGAATATTTTTTCAAAACATTCTCCACCATATACTTACTTATCCTTGCTTTTCCAAACACATTCAAATTAAACACAATCTCATCGTTAAACCCTTGATCAAGCCATTGTCACCAATCCAAGTTCACACAACTCTTTTTGGTTATTCACTATTTTCATTTCATTTCATTGTTATCTTCTTGATCACTAAAGGTTAGATTCCGCATAACCTTTGGTGAAACTCATTAACAAAGTTTCTCTCATTGTTACCTTGTGTTTATCCAAGATAACAATAACCTTATAACCTAAGGCGTAAGATCCAAGTTTGGGAACAACACAACAAACACAGCCTTCTTTCTACCCTTGATCTTGTCACTTAACCAAGTGTCCTCCTCACATCTTCACCCTCCATTTCAAATAAGGTCAAGAGGCTCCCTTCTATCACATCATGATAACTCATACACAACATATTCCTTCTTATCCAACATGTAGCTAATTGAACTTGAAATTCAAATTTCAAATCTTTCCCCTTTTCTCTCCAAGCAAAGAATATTCCAAGAATATTCTCTTGTACCCTAACTAGCTATTTCAAATCTTTAGTTTGATCCTAACTAAGCTAGTTAGACTTTGAGGAATACCCAAAATACCCTTTTCTGATAATTTTTTTCTCTCTTTTCATTATTGGATAAACAAAACGCTTTTAATACTTCATAAACATTTTTATCAAAATGGCTATTTGAGTTGGTTGACCTTGAGCATAAGAATGATTGAAAGGTCATAGAGTGAAGTACAATTGAGGGTTTAACAAGTGCGGGTATTTAAAATGCCAACTCCCGAAGAAAACAACTTCGGGAATCTGGCGCGCTAGCGCGTGGGTAGCGTCAAACACGAATTATTTTTTAACAACTTTTGTTCCT
>BQNB010089551.1:0-18565 GCA_026074375.1 Tanacetum coccineum
TCTTAAACATGAACGAAAGAACCTTATGCTTACAAACTTTGTAATCGGATACAAATGATATTATTGTACCACTAAATCTTTTTCTGAAAAAACTATAACCCAATACACGCGCACCTTATTTGACCTACTAACAAAACACAATTTTTTTTCTAAAGAAACTATAGCCCAAATTGTTGTATAACTAAAGTGACGTAATGATATTATATGGCGTATCTCATATAGTGGCATGACTCCAACGTATCTTGAAAACCTTGGCATGTCTCGCAATATGAAGGTGTGCCTTAACAAGCTTCGGTGTAGTATTAGGGTTTTCACAATTCAACTTGACGTGACTTTGAAATCAAATATGCATATCTTAGATTAAAAATCTAGCGTAGTATAAAGACTAGTGCACCTTACAAGCGTAGTACTAAACCTTTGGCGTAACTTTAAGCGTACCAAAATAAGAATATGTAACTTGAGTGATATGTAGCATGACTAAAAAATGGCGTTTGCATGCTTACTAAATCTTAAGTGCAAAGAACTATAGGCATACCTTAGTCACAAAGTGGTGTAGCACAAAAAACTATAGGCGTACCTTAACACAATACACCGCAACATAATTTTAAACTTTGCTTACTTTAAAACAAAAGAAGGCGTGGTTTGAAAAAATTATGGCGTGACACAATTCAAGTCAAGTGTAACACAAAAATACTAGGCGTAGCACATTCTTCAAACAAGCATACTTATCCCAACTTTAAAACTTTATTGGCGCATCTTGAATCAAAGTGGAGTTCTTTAAGGGCTAGTTTGGTTGGTGGGTTCGGGAGGTTTAGATTGATAAACCAATGGTTGGTTCATTTTGTTTGGACTGACGTACATGTTTCATCTAAAATATTCGATCCTCGTATAGGTTTTATGAAATCCAACAGTGCAAATACTATTTTTTTATTACATAAACTCTTTTTAACCACATCTTTCATCCTTTTTTCTTTCTCTTATTTTTTTATTTTAAATATAACTTTTTTAATTTAAAACAATATTTTATATATTTTATAATATATTTTCTCTCTTCAAATCCAAATACAAATTCTAAACCCATATTCAAACCAAACGAGCCATAAATGTAAAGGAGTAGTTCAAAGTGGAGTACTTTGAATCAATCTAACAACAACAACAACAACAACAACAACAACAACAACAACAACAACAACAACAATAACAACAACAACAACGATACTCAATCCCGTCTGGGCAGGGTATGAGAGAGTTGAAATGTAGACAGATCATACTCTACTCTTGAGAAAGCTCGCGGGTAAGGAGACTGCTTACATGTAGACCTCATGCTAAGAGAAGAGAAAAGAAAAGCAATCGAACGTTAATTTTTTTGTTATTATTATTATTATTATTATTATTTTTTGATTAAAAATTCATAGGATTTACAAAAAATTAGAGGGGAGCCGAGATACTATCTGAGCCCCCACTCATTTAGCAATGGCGAAACTAATCCTATTAAAAATATGAATAGCCGTACGTGCCCCAATGTCCTGAGTTATAGAGAACTTTCGAATGCGCTTCAGCAAGGTAACCGCGTCTGCCTCTAATTCTCCCAAAGACGAGAAAGAGAATGGGAGAAACCCATATCCAATAGCCGCACACCTATCCATATACTTACCGCGTTTACGTTGTGCAGCATCAATTACGGCCCGACCGGGTACGAAATCATCCATCTCGGTTTGCGTCAAAGGTGAAGATCCAGTTATTATTATTTACATACATATAAAATTTCCTCGAAAGTAAGATAACGAAGAAGAACAAGGCATAAGAAGAAAATAAAGCAAGATACATAAGAAAAGTAAACGGAAACACATGGCAGGAAAGACGAAGTAAAAAAAGCAAACCACACATAGTACCAAAAGAACCCAACATGCCTAAGACAAAACGAGAAGGCAAACAAAAACGAGCAGGCAAACATACATAAAGGCAAGCGAGCATAAAGAACACAAAGAGCAACAAATCAAAGACATAAACGCAAAAAGATAAAAAGGTACCTAGGGGACCAACCAGGAACAATTAAGCAAAAGCAAGGGGCAAGGCATAAAAGCGAACCACACAAGGCACAAATAGACCAAACATGCGAAATACATGGAAGTAGAGGACTCAAAAACGGAAAAAGCAAGCATATCACCACAAAGCAAGAGATAACAGGGCAAGCACCAGACATACCAAAGCAAGCAAAGAAAATAGGGTAAAGAAAGATAAAAAAGACCTAAGGGAGCAACAAAGAGCTAAGGGAGCAACAAAGAGCGAAAAAGCATAAAGCAAGAGAAACTCAACCAATATCGAAAACCAACTCAAGAAAAGACACGCGGAGAACTACAACGCACCTAGAAAAAGGAAACAGGGGAACACGAACCAAAATCCCTCTAAACCTACCATCTAACCCCCTAATCTAAAACACGCCCTACACACGAACCCAACGGAAACTAGCATGGCAAAAAAATGAACACCTGGCAAAAGAAGCAAAAGCCACGAGGCAAGAAGGACAGAAAAAAGCATATAAAACAGACCAAAAACCAACCAAAAAGGAAACAAACCAAAGAGTCAGAGAGATACTCTACCTAGAGCCAAGAAAACATAGGAAACAAGCAAAACCAACTCAAAGTCGACTGCCTAACCGCCTAATGTAATCATAGCTCTTCAATCGTTTCTATCAGAGGTCATGTCCTTGGACAAGAGAAGCTCTTTCATGTCATGCTTCAATCTATCCTCTCACCTAAGTTTTGGTCTGCCATTTCTCCTTAAGCAGTCTACTACCAAAGCTTCCACTCTCCTAACTGGTGCTGACAGTGGTATTCTCCTCACATGTCCGAACCACCTCAACCTTCCTTCTCTCATCTTGTTGATGATTGTCTCGACTTCAAGATGCGCTCTATAAGCTCCATTAGGGATCATGTCAAGCAATGTATTACCACAAGTCCATATTAGCATTCTCAATTCCGCCACTTCCACCTTGTTAGCAAGAGTTTGCATAACAGGCCAACACTCTGACCCATACAACATGGCCGGTCTAATTGCGACTCTATAAAATTTTCCCTTCAGCTTGAGGGGAACATTTATATCACAAAAGACTCATGTGGCCACCCTCCACTTCATCTAAGCCGTTTTAATACAGTTGGATACGTCTTCATCAGTCCTCCCGGATTTGTGCAACATCGATCTAAGATATCGAAAAAACCCCTTAGGTTATAGGATCTTGTCTCCAATACAAATATCCACTACTTCATTGCGGGCGATCATACCGTTATCGAATTCACATCTTAGATATTATGTCTTCTCTCGGCTGACCCTAAGGCTGTTGTCTTCTAGAACTTCTTTCCAGTTCTCAAGTCTGATGTTTAAACCTTTCGCCGATTATGAGACAAGCATAATATCGTCAGTGAAAATTAAGCACCACAGGATGTCCTTCGGAATTCCTCTTGATAGCTCATCAAGGATCAAAGCAAATATGTATGGGCTAATTTTCGATCCCTGGTGAAGCCCTACTTTTACGAGGAAAACTACATGTTTTCGATTGAGGTCCGTACACAGGTTTTCACACCATCATACATATCCCTAATAACCTGAATGTATCTCCTTGGTGTTCCTTTGTCGACTAGGGTCTTTCAAATCAACTCCCGTGGAACGCTATCATACACCTTTTCTAGATCTAGGAAAGCCATATGCAGGTCTCTTTGTCTCTCCCTGTACTTCTCCATAAGGCTTCTAATAAGGTGTATTGCCTCGATTGAAGATTATCCAGGCATAAAACCGAACTGGTTCTCAGACACCGAAGTCTCTCTTTGCAGCCTCGTCTCGATCACTCTCTCCTAAAGCTTCATGGTGTGACCGAGAGCTTGATACACATATAGTTGCTGCAAACTTGTGCATCGCCTTTGTTTTTGAAGATTGGGATGACTTCACTGAGTCTTCACTCTTTAGGCATCTTCGTGCTAGTAAAGATCTTGTTGAAGAGGCTAGTTAGCCAGAAAATACCCTCGTCGCCTAGGCTTCTCCAAGCTTATATGGGTATTTGGTCAGGTCCTACAACCTTATTTCTCTTCATCTTCTGTAAGGCAGTATTCACTTCTACTTGGCTAATCCTCGAGTAGTATCACTCGAAATGTGGCCGTCTGCTAGGGTCTACAACATCTTCGCGTCCCTTCGGTTACCTCACGTTGAAAAAAGAAGAGAAGTATTCTCCCCATCTTTTCTTAATCTCTTCTTCATTTGTAATGGTTCAACCATCTTCATCCTTTATAAAACACATGTCCCCTAGATCCCTTCTTCTTCTCTCTCGGGCTTTTGCAATCCTGAAGATATCGTTTTCGCCTTCTTTAGAGTCCAGTTTCTTGTATAGATCTTCATACGCCTTTTCTTTCGCTTGTGCTACGGCTTTTTTGCATCTTTCTTAGCTTCTCTATACCTCTCCTGCGCCCTAAGACGCTCCTCTTGGTTACCATCCTGACATGAGAGCAGCTCTCTAAACCTTTCTTGTTTCACCGCGACTATCGATTGCACCTCTTCAGAAAGCCACCAAGATTCCGTCTGGTCCGTATGGGTCTTAGATGTCCCAATAGCCACATCTAGGGTATCTTTCGCCGCATCTTTGATGTTACTTGCAAGAATGTTCCACATAGAATCTGCGTCGCTAGTAGCTAAGACTTCTACTTGTGTAGAAACACCCTCTACAACTCTAGATCTTAACGCCTCTGTTGCCTCCCCATTAAGGTTCTTCCACAAGATTTTTGGCAAGGTACTCCCCTCCCTCCTGTGTTGAACACTCTTAAACAGAATGTCCAGTACCAGCAGGCTGTGTTGGGAAGAGCATGCTTCTCTTAGGAAGACTCTGCAGTCTTTATGCGCCTTAAGGTCTCCTCTTTGCACCAACAAATAATCAATTTTGGTGCAATGACCCGCTCTGAAAGGTAATCAGATAATGGTCTCTCTTCTTGAATTGCGTGTTTACTCCAACCAAGTCGTGGGCAGTAGCAAAATCTAAAATCGCACGACCTTCTTCATTTCCTACTCCATACCTGAAGCCTCCATGGACACCCGCGTATCCCTCCGCCGTTGCCCCTATATACCCATTCAAGTCTCCCCCTAGAATCAGGCGTTGGTCCATCGGGAACTCCCTCACGACCTTTTCTAGAGAATCCTAAAAGGTCTTCTTTTCTACCTCACTTAAGCCCACTTGGGGTGCGTACGCGCTGATCACATTAACGGTCTCTCCATCAATCACCAGCATTAATGATATGATCTTATCGCTACACCAGTTTACGTGAACAACTTTTTCCTTAAGATACGCTTTCAAAATGATTCCAACTCCATTTCTAGCGGTCGAGGAGCCTGAGTACCAAAGCTTGTAGCCACTGCCTTCCTTATTACTAGAACCCTTCCATTTAGTCTCTTGTAAACACGCTATTGTTGGATTTAGTGTCCAAGTTCATAACTAACTGGTAAGACTATCGTCAAAAGTAAAGTCCTTTTTGGGTTGCCCTTAATGAAATGTAAAGAGAAATAATAAGTAACAAGCCTTGGGATGGTTTTTGGGGATGTCTCATATCGCCCAAAAGAGTAAACCCAAACCCCTCCTTTTAGATATAAATAGAGGGGTATGCCAAGGTCTTCATTGCTCATTCCTTCTTTCTTATTCCTACTCCTTGTAAGAGTCTTTCGTGTAACGGGACCCTAGGAGTTCGAATTCGAATTCTTTTCTCTTTGGTTCGTGGGTGTGAGCTATTAGAGGTACTCTCGTTTGGGTACTTGCCTCCAAGTTTGACCTAGGTGGTCCGCGTGTGAGAAATTCGATTTTCTCAAAGGTTAGTATTTTCTTATTTATTTATTTATTTTAAGTTGCTTTTAGTTAATTAGGTTTAGATCCTTTAGGGTTTAGTTCCCTTCTTGCCCTAGATTAATAGTTATTTCCGCTGCGTGTTAATCTAGTTAGGGAATAGAAAACCCCATCAGTGGTATCATAGCATTAGCCTAATTCTATTAGCAGTTAAATAGTAGATTATTAACATGTGGTAAGTATAAATAATTGAATATTATGTTATTGACTTGTGATCATAGAATGTTAATATGAATTTACATTTTAGAACCTTATATTTTGAACTGTTTAAAATATACCCTTGAAATTTAAAAATGTTTAAAATAGAACCTGAAACTTTAAAAATATTTAAAAGAAACGTTATACATATTATAATTGCTATATTATATATGTATCATTAGATCTAAATACATCTTTAGTCAATTGATAAATCGGCTCACCGATAGTGAACAAACTATAAGAGAAGTTTAAGGCAGGTCATTTTGCTTCTCTAAAGAAGTCGGGTTTTAATATGCATCGCGCTGACCCGCTTCTCCGCTTCTTTGTGCGTTCGATGGAGCTACCGAGAACTTTTGATAGAATGATGTCTATATTAAAAGTACTAAAACAAAATTCCCGTTTTAGATATAGAAAATGTGAATAGTATGCTAACCCATGAAAATCGCACATCTCTCATATAGGCTGTTAATGGAACGCGTGTGGTTTACCGGCATATTAATAAGAGTAAGTGAAAGGTGATGTGGCGCTCGCGAGCTGACTCGAGCCGGGCACCACGCGTAGTTTTGCATGGTTAAATTCACCATCTTATTCATGATCCTCCACATCTCAGTCATGAATAGTAGATGAGCATATCCGAGATTAATATGCCATTGATCAAAATCAATGAGTCTCAAAAGAACTAAGAATTTCATAGAGAATGAAATTGACAAAGACATTGTCTACCTAAAATAAATTCATGATATGATTACGGCAACCCTCTTCATAAACGAAACTAAAATATGGATCCTAGCCTTAATTTAAAATTGGGTAATTAATTAAGGAATATTCATGCTAACTAAAAATATTTTATCTTATAGATGTCTTCTGAAAATGGTGTCAATCCTCCCGCTCATAATCCCTCAACCAACTCCAACTTTACACTACTCTCAGTTCTTGGGAGGGAAAGACTCACCGGTCCAAATTATATGGACTGGATGTGAAACCTTAGGTTCACCCTAAGGTACGAGAACAAAGAGTATGTTCTCGATGAGAAAATTCCCACAATCAATGATGATTCCACCCAGGTGGAGATTGAAGCTCACCAAAAACTATGATGATGCAAACAAAGTGTCTTGCATCATGGAATCTTCCATGAGCCCTGAAGTGCAAAAGACTTTTGATAACACTTGGGCTTATGAGATGAACCAACAGCTCAAAGAAATGTTTTAGGTAAAGGCAAGCAAGGAATGCCTTGATGTTGTGAAATCTCTCATGGCTTGAAAACCAAAACCTGGAGCCTCTATTTGTGCTTTCGTCTTAGAGATGAAAGGGTACTTTGATAGGTTGGAATCTCTGAACATGGTGTTCGATACTGAGCTTTCTATCAACATAATCCTATCCGGTCTGCCAACTGATTATTATCAGTTTGTGCTCTCGTATCAAATGAACGGGGAAAGAGACCTCAATAATGGAACTCCATAGCTTATTGCAAACCGCTGAGCAAGGGATCAAGAAAAGTGATGTGCCCTTTACTTCAGCAGCTCCTGTGTTGATTGTTGGTCACAATGCAAAGAAAAGAAAGACTTCTCATTCCAACTAGAAAGGAAAGGCCACACAAGGAAAGTCTGATCGTGGGTCTAAGAGAAAGGTTGAATATGAGATTGCACCTACAAGTGATCCAAAGGAAGCAGTGTGCTTCTACTGCAACACAAAGGGGAATTGGAAGCGTAGCTGCCCAAAGTACCTGAAGGACCTTAAACACGAAAAGGTCGAAAAGGGTGTTCACTCAGGTATGTATATGATCAAACTCCACAATACTACAACTTCGGATTCGTGGATCCTAGATATAGGGTGTGGTACTCACATTTGTGCTGTTTTACAGGGTTTAAAGGAAAGTAGGAGGTTGAAGCATGGAGAGCTCAACTTAATCATGGGAAACAAAAAAATCAACCCTGTGACAAGGATTGGAAAGTTCGAGCTTATGCTGAAGTCTGGAGTTAGGATAAATTTAAATAATTGTTGTTATTCGTCAGAAATGACAAGAAACATTATTTCATTTCATGCTTTGTTTAAGGATGCTTATTAATTTTCATTTGATAATGAGAATGGAGATATTTCGGTTTATTCAAATGGTTGTTTTATGTTTAAAGCTTCTCCTTGCAAAGGCATATATGAAACTGTTGAATGTATTAGTAACGATGGCAATATGATTTTAAATGTTGGTTCGTCTAATGAGCTTGATAAATCAAAATTGTGGCACTATCGTCTTGGGCACGTAAACAAGAAACGTATCGCCTAACTCCAAAAGGATGGAGTGTTGGAATCATTCGACTTCAAATCGGATGATGTATGCGAGTCTTGCTTATTGGGCAAGATGATTAAATCACCATTCACAGGAACGTGTGAAAGAGGTAAAGGACTATTGGACTTAGTACACATAGATGTGTGTGGACCATTTCGATTAGCTACAAAAGATAGAAAGCACTACTACGTTATGCTTACTGATGATTTTAATAGATATGGATATGTTTATTTGATTAAACATAAGTCAGATACCTTTGAAGTATTCAAGAGGTATAAAAAAGAAGTAGAGAACCAACTGGGCAGAAAGATAAAGGTACTCCGATCCGATAGGGGAGGAGAATACCTTAGTATCGAGTTTTTCAATCATCTTAAAAACTGTGGTATAGTTTCACAGTTAACTCCTCCTAGAACACCACAACTGAATGGTGTTGCTGAGAGGAGAAATAGAACCCTGTTAGACATGGTTCGATCTATGATGTGTCGAGCAACACTTCTAATAAGCTTTTGGGGTTACGCATTAGAGACAGTCGCCCATATATTAAATCTTGTACCCACTAAGAAGGTCTTGAAGACACCTTTTAAGATGTGGAAGGGAAAACGTCCTTCTCTTGGACACATCAAAATCTGGGGTTGTGAGGTTTTTGTTAGACGAAAAGCTCAAGACAAACTAGAAGCCAGATCTGAAAAGTGTCATTTCATCGGTTATCCGGAAGAGTCATTTGGATATTTGTTTTACAAACCCAAGGATAATGTGGTGTTTGTAGCTCAAAGATGAGTGTTCCTTGAGAGAGAAATGATATCTAAAAAAGACAGTGGGAGTAAAATAGACATTCAAGAAATTCAAGAGTCTGCCGATGAAGAACCTATAATAAACACTGACACTCAACAAGAGGTGGTGACACCTGTTGAACCTGATGATATATCATTACCCATTCGCAGAACAAGTAGTAG
Source organism: Tanacetum coccineum (assembly GCA_026074375.1). NCBI lineage: Eukaryota > Viridiplantae > Streptophyta > Magnoliopsida > Asterales > Asteraceae > Tanacetum > Tanacetum coccineum. The sequence continues at coordinate 9,305 of BQNB010089551.1, forward strand.
AGTAAGCAAGCCTTCTCAGGATCCTCAGTTCTACTATGGTTTCCATATTGAAGAGGACAAGATTAGTGATAGTACACTAACTGAATTAAATGAGCCTGCTAACTACAAGGAAGCGATGGCAAGCCCTCGGGCTACTAAGTGGAAGGAAGCTATGAAAAGCGAGATTCAGTCTATGTATGATAACCAAGTTTGGAATTTGGCTGACACTACTGATCGAGTCAATAATATATATATATATATATATATATATATAGTATATAGGTAAATCGGCAAATCACTTTTAACAAGCGATAAACCAACTCACAAATAAAATATAATTCCGGAAGTATCGACTTCGAAAGTAACCCCTTCTAGTCGTTTCCTGGGTCGTTAATGTTCCAACGAGACGTGAATTGAACTTCGTGTTGACGTTTGTAATCGGGATTTTGAATAGATTAAGATTTTGGTTTTTGGATTCTAATTTCTACAAATATAAAACAAATAACAAATAAAAACAAGCAACAATTAAAGCGAATACGAATTAAACACAAAAAACGTTAACGGGATTCTAAAACGCAACCTAAAAACCTAAAACATCAAATATTAACCTTAGAAATGCAAATTTAATTTTTAAAAGTCCTAAATGATAAAAGAAAATTTTAGAAAAAAGAATTATATTTTTTTGATTTTTATTTTATTTATTATGAATTAAAAACGGTTCTAATTAAGAAAAATGATTAAAAATAAAAAACTATCATTAAAAATTCTGGAAAATTACTGGAAAATACTTTAAGCTACGAAGAGTGCAAGAAAAATAAGAACTCTAGAAAACTGCTTATAAATAAGCTAGAACTAAGCCCAAATGGGCTAAAAGCTTAAATGCTAAAAAATACCTTAAAACCAATTGCACCCCAAAGTCTTTCAGAAAAGACCCAAGGGCGCATATGGTAAAAGGGTGACGGTGTTGGTCGAGTGCTAGGTCGAGGTCTCGGGTTCGAGTCCTCCCTGGTGCTCCCGAACCCTTACCTTTTTATTTTTTTAAAACCTTTTTACCACTTATCAATAAGCTCTAAATAAGCACTTTTTGTAAAAGCACTTTTTCTAAAAGTCACTAATAAGCCAGAAATAAGATACTGAATGTAGCAGCTTTACCTTAAAAGCTTTAAGGCTTTTAAGCCTAAACTGTCTTTGGCTAAAAGCTTCTATAAGCTTAAGCTTAAACCTAATAAGCTTCTAAACCTTGAAATACACTTAATAAGTAGATCTAAGACCAAAATAAGCAAACTTCATAAGCTAGAAATCAGATAATAAGCAATAAGCAATTTTGATGAAAATTCAAAGAAAGTGACAGAGGGACAGTTTTTAAACTAAAAAAAATAAGCTATTAATCCAATAAGCTAGACTTTAAAAACTCAAAACAGATTAAGCTAGTACTATAAGCTACTTAGAAAAACAAAAGTTAAGGATTTTGAAACACTTATAAGCTATGAAAAAGCTATCTGAATAAGCTGATTCAGGCAGATTTTATGTTTTTGCTTTTAAACTTTTTGAAAAAGACTAAAATTACAGCCCTAAATTCAGATTTGAAAATAAGCTCTAAACCCTAAAAGAAGCTCAAACAGATTGAGATTATACTCCAACATGCTTGTGCAAGAAAAATCAATACTTAAAGCAGATTTTAACACACCTAAATCTAAGATTACAAACTGGTTTTCTAAATTTAAAACTGATATGCTGAACTTGTGAAACTATGACAATTTTATACTTAAAATCTTGAACAAAAATTGCAGGACTTTTACACCTTGTTTCTAATCCATTTTAAGACTTTAACAAACTTGAAAACAAGACCAAATAGCATCAAACACAGATTTAAACTTATAAGCTGAGTTAGAAAACTTAAGGATTTCGGATTTAAAACACATATACTTAAAACCTTACAAATGAATTTTAGACTTTAAAAACTTATGAAAACTAAGTAAAAGACTTTAAAATGGATTACCAAATAGAACTTTTGGGTCAAAATAGACTCAAGCAGTATTAACATGAGTTAATCCTGCTTGTGCCAAACACCCCCTTAAATATAGAAAAACCAATTTTAAGCTAGAACAGATGGTGAAAAGCTTTAAGAAGCAAAAAAAAAATTAATATCTAAACTATAAAAAGACAAATAAGCAAAAAGATCAGGTAAACAAGCACTAAAATAAGCAATTGCTTAATGGGCAGTTTTAAGCTAAAATATGACAGTTTTTATGAAAACTATTTCTAAGAGACTTATAAGCATTAATCCAATACTAATAAGCATTAATAATACTTAATAAGCAAGAATAAGCACATATAAGCAATTATTAGCAGTTTAATAAGCTGAAAATGAAATAAGCTATAAAATGGAAATTGAAACTCACTTGATCCTTTGCACAAAACAAGGATGATTAAGCTTTTAAAAGCTGATCTACAAGCTCCAGCTTATCATAGATAAGCTGGTGTGGTCATATAAGCCCATCCTTTACTGGCTTATCATCCAATAAGCTGAGGTAATTGACTTGTGATTAAATGAAACAGTAAAAGCTTAGATAAACTTTTGAGAAAGCTTTTCTCACAGGAATGCAAGAGCTTATTTAGCTTATTTAAACAACTTAAAAAAACAAATTAAAGCTTTAAAGGAAAGACAGGATTAAAGTGCCAGAATCATAAAATTTGCATTTCATTAAGAATTCAAAGTTACGATGCATGAAAAGTAAATACTGGAAGTAAAATAAGTTGGTAAATAAGCAGTAAAATAAACCTAAAAAACCTAGATGCATCCTTTGTGTGAATTCCATCCCCTATTTATAGGGTGTGTTGTGAGGTGAAATCTCCTTAACCTTGAATCCTTCCTAATCATTCCATATTTGCATATGGAAAGCTCAGATCTTTGACCAATCAATCATAAAACCGCCCTTGACTTTGTCCTTATCCTTTGACGCGTCATTGGTGTCTAATAGTAGGTATTGAAGTACCCACGTGGCACTGACGTGTATCAGAAGGGTGTAGGAGTTTGTTGAACGCGTTTGCATCAATGGAGGATGGGCCTGGGCTTGGATTTAGTCTTCCCGCCCCTTTCGGGCCTATTTTATTATAATTCAAAATTGTAGGTTAAAGGGATAATAGGCGTTAAGTATTTGTTTGGTTTAAGGAATAACGGTGTAATGGTGTAGGGACTAACGATGTAATGAGGTAAGGACCAATGGTGTAATAAGGTTAAGGTTTGGGCTGTTTTGGCCGTTTGTGATATAGAAGCTTAATGGGTTGACTTGGCCCATTAACCTGGGTTGGGTTGGCCTACTAAGATGCATATGCCTTTGGCTTCAGTTTTCCATGCTCTTTCTAATCCCGTGCTTGGTTTTGTCCGGTTTTTGCCTTGGTTTTGTCTTTTTGTGAATATCTGATACTTGCACAATACACAACGCAAAACAAGCATATATTTGGCATTTTATGTCCGTTTTTGGTTATTTAAGCTCGTTTTATTGAGATAAAGGTATGTGTATTTAAGAACATACCAAAACCCCTCATACTAAACTATTGTTCTGTCCTCACGCAATAAAATAAATCCATGTTTAGAAAATCAAAAATTTCAATCCCCTTAAATTAAATACCTTGAAAAGTAGCAAAGTGTAAAATTAAAAGGGATTAAGAAATTACTAGTTTTTTAAACACTCCTCGTTTTTACCATTTTCTTTCTTGCACACAAATTTCTTATTTTCCATTATATACAACATGCTTGACTTTCATTATTGATCATAACTTTTAGGATCACTAAATAAAAAACACCTCAACCCTAAGGTGCCCTAGAAGGATAAATTCATCGTCCTTGATTTTCCACTTATTCCCAAGCTAAGCTTAAAAATGAAATCATAGTTAATTACAAGTTGGGATGCTAACGCTACTCATATTTTCAATTTGTGTAAAACTTCTTCTCCCGACAGATATTATATATTAAGGTGTGTGTGCTCAGTTTGAATTTTGACCATCCAACCCACGTTTTTAGATAGTTATAACCTTTCAAAGTTTCACGTTTCACTTTTAGCTATATGAATTCAAAGGTGAGATTGTCCCATGTAGCAACATTTCTTCTTGGCACATCCCAACCTCGTCGGCTAAGTGATCGGGCTTTTGACACCCCTCAGAGAATAATCTGTCAAGACTCTCCAACTTTTGAACCCTTTACTAAATTTTTTCCGTAAAACTTAGTAAGTTTATAACTCAAAGCAAGCTAATTCCTCCAAAATTAAGGCATTGTAGGTAAGTTAATTCCTTTAGAGTGACTTTCTTCTCAGAACCTCTCGACCTCATCGGTCAAGTGCCTAGGCTTTTGACACCTCACAGAGAATACTGATCAGAATTAACAAACGTCCGGTTTCAAAGTTTTGTAGGGATTAACAAGTTTAAGTTCAAAGGAATGTTTAAATTTTAGAAAAAGACATTTTCCCTTTATTAATTAAGCAACATATACTACTAACATTATTATATTTTTCACATCATTTTTCATTTTTTTTCTTTTCATTTTTTCATTTTTTTAATCATTTTTTTTGCAACATTTATATTTACACCGTATACAGGGAAAATTTCTTTTTAGAAAATTAAAACATGTTTTTGATCAAAAACTCTTATTTATCAATTCATTGATAAAGCTTTTTACTCTAAAAATGTTGATCTTAACAGACTTTTAAGAGTGATAAAACTCTAACTTGTCTTTCAAAAAGAGCATGTGTTATTAGTCATTTTAGAAGCTACAGGGAGAAAAAGCCATAAATTACACTTATGAGCTTTTAAGATTTCCAACTAATCCTTGCTTAGCATTCCAACTTATATTTACCTCTATCATTTATCGTTCTTCACAAATTTAAAATCTTTAATAAAAAGATCCGCGAATGCTTAGCCAAATAAAATTAAGCTTTACATATTTAAAGTCATTTATGGAAACTTGCAAAATCTTGGCCTTTTGAGCTAGGATTCATATTTTAAAGCTTCTTGTATAAAAGACTAGCAAAAGCTTATACATTTATAAAGGTTAAGGGAGTAAGCTAGAGCTCAACATGCTCGGTCAAGTAAAAAATTATTCTTATTCTCTCCAGCGGAAAGTCAACATTTGTGATAAACACTTATTTTATTTTTGCAAATTTTTTAAATTTTGGCCTAAAATTACATTTTTTTTGTATTTTCTTGGTAAAACGGGGTTACGTGAAAGACATAGACAAATGCAAGTGGGATCAAATTGATAGATTCTCCCCTCATACTAGAACGATACATTGTCCTCAATGTGGGGGTTGCCAACCCCCTCATACTAATTTCAAAGTATATTCCTAATATAAAAGGGAATCTCACATAAATCTAAAGCTGTTTGTTATTATGCCAAAGATTAAACGTTAGTCAATAAGATCAAGGATATAGGATTCCCAAAATAAGCATGCAAAGGGATGAAGATCAAGAGAGCGTTGGACAAAACCATGAGTACGAGAGTCTTCATAATCTGGGTAATCCTGACAAATCATCACAGACAACAAAAATACGAGATTGGAAGAGGCGAGCCTCCTCACGTCACACTTATTAGAAAATAGAAAGAAGACAAAAATACGGGTTACCTCCCGAGAAGCGCTTTTTGTTTTTGTTAACCAAGTCACGAGCTTGACTCGACCCCGAATTTAATTGTTCATGGGGAAGGTTTGGAGATCCGGGACAACCATGGGTGGTATGTCCCCTCCAAAGTAATGTTTGAGTCTATGATCGTTCACCTTGAAGTTAGGTCCATTGGTTGAAGATAACTCAACGATACCATAAGGGAAAACTTGGGTGACGGTGAACGGTCCGGTCCAGCGGGTCTTAAGCTTGCCCGAGAAAATATTTAATCGAGAATTGAAAAGAAGGACTCGATCACCAACGTTAAAGACACGGTTTTTGATTTTGGAGTCATGAATCTTCTTCGTTTTCTCTTTGTAGATTAAAGAGTTCTCGTAAGCTTGATCATGAAGTTCATTAAGTTCATTCATTTGAAATTTTCGGTGATCACCCACGGTCTTAAGGTCGAAGTTGCAATGCTTCAAGGCCTAATATGCCTTATGTTCAAGCTCGATGGGAATATGACAAGCCTTTCCGTAAACAAGCTTATAAGGAGTGCACCCGATGGGTGTCTTAAATGCGGTACAGAAAGCCCATAATGCATCTTCCAACTTATCGGACCAAGAAGCACAGTTTTCACCTACGGTTCTTTCTAATATACATTTCAAACCACGATTTGAAACCTCTACTTGTCCACTCGTTTGTGGATGATACGTGGTAGAAAGTCGGTGGGTAACCCCATATTTAAGCATGACCTTTGTAAATTGGTCATTGCAAAAATGAGTACCGCGATCACTAATAATAGCACGAGGAGTTCCAAAACGGGCGAAGAGAGATTTTAAGAACTTACAAACAACTCGGGCATCATTAGTGGGGAGCGCTTTCACTTCAACCTATTTTGATAAGTAGTCAACGGCCACGAGAATGTACTTGTTACCTCGTGAAGACGGGAACGGGCCCATAAAGTCGATGCCCCATATGTCAAAGATCTCGCAAACTTGAATTGCATTTTGAGACATCTCAACACGTTGCGAGATTTTTCCTTGACGTTGATAAGCGTCACACCGTGTGACCAAGTCATGGGCATCACGATAAATCGTCGACCAATAGAAACCGGAATCAAAGACTTTCTTAGCGGTGTAGTTGGCACCATGATGTCCCCCGGTGGGTCTATTGTGGCAAGCCGTGAGGATATCAACGGCTTCTTGGCCGTATACACACCGTCTAATCACTTGATCCGCACAAATCATAAACAAGTAAGGGTCGTCCCAAAAATAATGCTTAACATCCTTAAAGAATTTCTTCTTTTGTTTGGACGACACCCCTTTTACAATAAAGTTTCCCGCATGGTAATTTGCGATATCGGCAAACCATGGGGTGTTAGAATCACCACGAAAAGTTACCATCCCAAGTGTCTCGAGAGGAAATGTTTTGTCAATTTCCTTTTTTTCGGGATCACTTTGACGAGGATTCTCTAGTCTTGATAAGTGGTCGGCCGCTAGATTCTCTGCTCCTTTTTTATCACAGATAATGACATCAAATTCTTGGAGGAGAAGAATCCAACGAAGCAATCTCGGTTTAGCATCTTGCTTAGCGAGTAGATACTTGAGAGCCGAGTGGTCTGTATACACTATGGTCTTTGACAAGACTAGATAAGGTCGGAATTTCTCAAAAGCATACACCACGGCTAATAGTTCTTTTTCTGTCATGGTGTAATGCGCTTGGGCATTGGTCATAGTCTTGCTCGCATAGTGTATTGGCTGAAATTGTTTGGTCTTACGTTGCCCCAGGACTGCCCCAACTGCAAAGTCACTAGCATCACACATAATTTCAAAGGGCAAGTCCCAATCGGGGGCAACTAATATCGGATCTTCGGTTAATTTCTTCTTAAGGGTCTCGAACGCCTCTCTACACTCGGTCGAGAAAATGAACAGAGTCTTTTTTTCAAAAAGATGGGTCATCGGCCGGGCGATTTTAGAAAAATCTTGAATAAATCGACGATAAAACTCGACGTGACCCAAAAAACTCCGAATTCCTTTGACGGACGTGGGAGGAGGTAATTTTGAAATAACATCAACTTTTGCTTTATCTACCTCAATCCCAAATTTCGAAATCTTGTGGCCGAGGACAATGCCCTCTTTGACCATGAAATGGCACTTCTCCCAATTAAGAACAAGATTGATGTCTTCGCACCTTTTGAGCATTTTATCTAAATGGGAGAGACAAGATGAGAAGGAATCCCAGAAGACCGAGAAATCATCCATGAAGACTTCCATTGTTTCCTCGATCATGTCATGGAAAATGGCCATCATGCACCTTTGGAACGTGCCAGGAGAATTACATAAGCCGAAAGGCATACGTCGATATGCAAATGTTCCATAAAGTTAAGTGAAAGTAGTCTTCTCTTGGTCTTGCAGGTCAATCGGGATTTGAAAATACCCGAAGAATCCATCTAAGAAACAATAGTACTCGTTCCCAGCTAATCGTTCTAACATTTGGTCCATGAAGGGTAACGGGAAATGATCTTTTCGGGTGGCATCGTTAAGTTTCCTATAGTCAATACAAACACGCCACCCGGTAACTAACCTAGTAGGAATTAACTCATTATCTTCATTTGTCACAACGGTCATTCCACCCTTTTTGGGTACACAATGCACCGGGCTGACCCACGGACTATCCGAGATAGGGTAAATCAATCCGACATCAAGGAGTTTTACAACTTCCTTTTTGATAACTTCATGAATTTTTGGATTAACCCTTCTCTGATGTTGGACTGCCGATTTAAAGTCATCCTCTATTAAGATTTTATGAGTGTAAAATTGCGGGTCAATACCCTTAATGTCGGAGAGTTTTTGTAGTATATTGGATATCATAACATAAGCCTAGGAATGATGGGTTGGCAGAATTTCTAGAGAGAGAAAGTGACTAGTTTAGTGAGAGAAAACACCTTTAAGTGTGTGTATTATGAAATGAAAAACCAACCCCTCTCAATGGCTGAGAGGGGGTTTAAATACAAGAGTTTATGTGCCCTAAGAGGGCTATGAAGTGGGCTAACATGTGGGTAAAGACCCGGCCCAACGCCATAAGTCATACAGTAACTAAACGATTAATATTAAGACTATGAGCTAACCTATGCTAGACATAACATGGGGTGACCGAGTCTTTTTCATGATCCTAACAATCTCCCCCTAAGGGAGGTCACCCCAGAAAATACAATTCAAATCCTAGCATTATGTGTCTTGGACTTTAGACTTTAGCTCGTAATCTTTGATTCTTCATTCATTGATCACTTTGTACATAGTGAGTAGTAATCTTTTGTCTTTAAGAGCAAGCTTGTTCCTTTAGGCTTGTCTTTGAATGTGATCTTGAGCTTTCTTGAGATCATCAGCCAAAGTGAATCTCTAATCATCATCTTGTGATCTTTTTCCATCTCGCGTGCTTGTGACTTTTGGGCCGAGATGCTCATACTTGTTGCAATCTTAAAAGCTTGACTTTATGCTCGTATTACTTCATCAATTTATGACTTCATCACTTTAACATGCTGACGAAGAAGATGATATCAGAGTTACGGAAGCTTTAGGTTAATCTCTCTTGATGTTGTAAGGTCATTGAATCTTGAGTATGAGCATGTGGCAATGAACTTGACTATGCTGGAACGAGGTATCTGCATCTCCATTTCTATGTAATCCT